>CATIWQ010195635.1:0-22083 GCA_949673415.1 Euphorbia schlechtendalii | reverse complement strand
GGTTGCATCTATCCAAATGAAGAGTCACATCCATTGGTGAAAGATTGCATCTCTTCAATGTGATTGGTTGAGAGGCTTTGATTCAATCCACAATGGATAGGCACCTTTTCATGATTGGTTAACTCCTGATAAGTGTCTTTTGGTTTGTAGTTGATGGCAGTTGATGACGGTTGATCATGCTTATCTGGCGGTTGGTAGTTAAGAAGATAATACCAGAAAACCATCCATGTTGCGACCGCGATATGTGATTCGCGACCGTAAATCTTTTATTGGTAGATTTCTATTTTGAAGTGACCAGGTCATGATCGTGAATTGAATTTTCTTTAGAAATCTCCTTTTGATCATTTTACTTTCAAGATTTACCTAGTAGCATTTGCATAAAAAACAACTACATACCACGTGAAATTTTTTATATGAAGTATAAAAATGATTCAAACTATAGTGTTTATTGTGTAAAACTATTATGATAATTATTGTAATTATACACTTATCAGTAATTGGCTCTTATGCAAGTGGGAGATTGTTAGACATGATGTATGCCCTAGAGGCAATTATGACGATATATCTTTACTAGCTATAATGTACAAACGGTTTTGAATTATTAATAATAATAATTAAGGCATCTTTGTTGCTTATTAGTGTTTTCAATTTATTTATGTATCTCGCTGGTATCATATATGTATAGTATTAAATACGTATATGCGCATTGATGAGACAAGGTCTATGACTACTTCATAGTGTAAAAGTGCGAGGACATAGTGGGAGCTATATGGTGTGAGAACTGCACATACATGTTACTATGAATAGTTTAAATATATACTTTCATTGAGATTGGACATCAATGGAATGGATAAACTAACATGTGTATGCTTACTCCTTAGATTAGATCAAAGAAGCTGATCTCACGAGCTAACACATGAATGCATCTAGGTAATACATTAGAGACCGTTATAAGACAGACACTCGAAAATAACTATATCCATGTGTTGGTGTCATATCTTATTGCAGTAGCAGTACAAGTATCCTCAAACTTGAGATAGTGGTTACCTTATGTAGGAATTGTTACACTTTGGGTCATACTTATTCATACCTTGGCGATCAAGATAACATGGGTGATTACGGGTATAGTGATGATCACATGTTGGAAAGCCGAGTAGTCAAGATGGGATCCATCACCCCTGATTTAGTGATATAATGGGAGATGTACCTTAGGGCCCCTTGTTGAAGTGACACACAAATAATCTCTTATCAGAGTATAAGATTGATAGATAAACCTTTGATACATAATGACTACGTGGTGTTCTTCGTGAACAAGTCTAATTCTAGGATAGCTATGGCTATTACATGAGCTGACACTTAATCCGAGCTCAATAAATTAGATGGTACTTAATCTGATGTAAGTAGTATATTTTATTGGTTACTACTACAAAACCGGATCAAATCACAAGCACATGACTTTCTAAGTATTTGGGAATCATACGCCTTTACTAAAAATCCCATTGGATCATCTAGAGCTATCGGGTTCCATATCGGTCTGGAACACTGAACTTAAAGGTTCCCGGATGGGAAGCCAAGTTTAGGTTAACCTCTAGCGGCTCAATAATTTGGGATCCTATGAGGTCACACACTTTGGGTCTTTATCGGACTAAGTAAAGAACCTTTAGACTGGGTCTATGCCGAGAATATCTGGTTGTCGAATTCTTTAGAAGAATTATTAAATGGTTAGACTGAATTAATAGTTAAAGGGAATAAAGAGAAAATAGGGAAAAATTGCATAGAGCGTAGCAAGGGATTTTTCCCATCGTGAGTGGGCCCCAAATGAACACGGGTTATTTGTAGTGGGGCCTACGCGACTGCCCCGTGAGCTGAAATGCTCGCGGGCTACTAGCACGAGGGGTAAGCTCATAAGCACTGCCCATGGTGGCACTTGTGCATGCTTGCAAGCGCAAGCCCACTACGCTTCTCGGGCAGCCCATAAGGGTTTGTCTTACTTTTGGACTTGCAGATTAGCCCGCAGGTCCTAGTGACCCATGCAGCTAACCTGCTAAGTGGGATGGGATAATATCATCCCACTTTGTGTTTGAAGTGGAGTCAAACACTCCCCCTTTTCCATATATATGGGCCTTCCCTCTCTCATTATTTAATTTACACACTTCAGCTCAGCTTTTCTCTTTAGGTCGACATCTCTCTCTTCATTTGTTATGCGAGATCATTCACGAGTTTCTCCAAACAACAAAGACTTCTTTTCAAGGATCTTTCTAATTAAAGTGAGCCTTCTCGGTATTATTTTCAAGTTGGTCTTTGAGTGGTCTAGCAATTGCTATGTGTGGAGGACACGAAGTGCGATGGGCCGAGAGCGCGCTGAATGAGAGGCGCGGTCCACCAAGTGTTTTGTTGAAAATAAAAACATACCAGGTCGGGGATCCGGAAAGGTTAGAAAGAGAAAGCGAAAATATTTTAGATTGGTCAAACCCGAATCCACCGTCTCTCAGTGTAGAGTCGCCACCTGGATTAGCTCTTCCAGGAATTAAAGTTCTATGAGGCTTCAATTCCGGGGAACGGCCCTCTAAGACATAGAGATTCGGGTTCGGGATAAGTTACTTATTTCTTATTAGATCACATTATATCACATCTATAGAAAATTGTATTTCTTAATTCTACATATTTGAACTTATGTCATTTTTAGGTTTGTCATGCATGATTTAACGCGCATGTGGAAATTAGTAAATCCATACATAAAGTGATAAATAAATGCGAAAAAGTAAAGATTAAGATTACAAACCTCGCGGGATGCAACCGCCCACCTAATATATTAATTACATTTCCCAAAAAAATAATTGAAATTGCGATACACAAAAGGAAAATAAAATCCAAGGCATACGTCTAACCTGCAACCATAAAGGTTAGTACAGGGTATATAGCACAATATGAATATTTACACGTATGCTCGATTTATTTTTGACGAGGCCCTTGTGGCCTAATTAAAACATCGGTTGTTTACAATTCTTGTTTTAGAATAAAACAATTCATTTTATTAACACGTATGTTGCTCATTTTTATTTAGTGAAAATGATCGCATAGCAATCATGTGAGGTCTGTTATCCGGGAATAATTTTAATTCCCTTTGTAGGGGTATTCTAACATGTATTTCATAATTAAATAAATAAAAAAATTAATCAAAATAATAAAAGAAAGTTACATAATAAAATAATGACAATTAAATAAATAAATAAATAAGTTAATAAAATATAATTTAAAGGAATAAAATAAATCCTAGGTCGATGACGAAAATGGAGTTCGTCTCGGTATTTAGAAGGAAAGAAAAATAAATATAAAAATACAATACACAGGAAAAAGAAGCTTTAGGAACTCAGAGACTTACCCTTTTGTTACGAATACACGTCGACAAATCTGTTTGATCTTTGGGAGTACTCCTCGTTTGTTTTGATTTAATTTGTGTGAAAATATGTTATTTTAATCATAAAAATATTCACACACGGACTTTAAATTTGTTTAGGCCCGAGAATATCTGAGAATTTTTTGAGAAAAAAAAGATGGAGAAAAATTGGTTTGAAAATAATAAAGTTCGGAATCCGAACATGTTTTGGATCCGAACATAATCAAAGAATTTCCAAGAAAGATGTAAGAAAATCAAAATTATTTTATCAAGAAAAATATAATTTCTTTACTTCGATAAAATGAAAAATATTTTTTTTGAATTTCTTCGAAGAGAAAAGAATTTTTTTTGATAATTTTTTCGATCCCTCAGATTCCAAAAAAGACCCAAATGGCCAGAAATTTCATGGCGCCCAAATGGCCAAATGGCAAATTTTTTTATTATTTTTTTTATTTTTCATTTTTAAATATTATACATATATACACACTTATATATATACAAATTTATTTTCTCTTCATTTTTCTTAAAATATATACATATATTTTCTTAAAATAAAATAATTTAATTAAATTATTTTAAACCCTTAAATAATTATTTATGTCCCTTAAAGATATTTTAAGCTTTTAAATTTTCACTTTCAGGCTTTTAAATATTTTCTATGGTCTTAATATTTATTTAGGGTCAAAAACATTATTTTTAACGAGGAGAACTCTCATTTGAAGATCATCGGACGGTCGAAAATCGTGTGATTCAAGGGTAAAAACCCATAAAAGCCATCATCATCGAAGGTGCGAGCTGGTAGAAAATCCCGTGCTCACAGCTGCTCCTCGTGTGATCATCGTTGGTTGTATAACTAGTATGATCACATGAAATGGAGTGGAGGGGTTGAGAATATATCTGACCGGTGCGGCTGGTGATTTCTTTATCCCCGATCGGTGATGACATGGGTCTTCCTTTCTGGCATCGTGTCCTCACAGGATTGCCCGTTTCTTTCTTCGGAATCCCTTTGGTGCTTGATACCCATTGTGGGCGGGTCGATCATTTCTTTCTGTGGCGTCTATGTAATAGTTAGCAACCGTTTTATTCTTCGACTGCGAATATTGTGTGCCCCTTGTGAGTTTGTTGGAGCGGCTGGAAATGGATGCCTAAATCCGTTTTAAAGGTGACATTGATGGAGGAATATCCAACCATTTCTTTTTTCGATTGGTGGATGAGACTATTTCTTTCTTCAATCATCGAGAAAACTATTTCCTTCTTCGGTTGTATTTTTGAATTTCCTTAGTAGGATGTTGACTTGTTTCCTGTGACAAATCAAAGAGGTGTAATGTTAGTATATTTTATGATGAATGTTTTAATTATTTGATTGAGTTTATGCGAAGCAAAAATTTTTTCCCCTTTAATCAAAAATTAAAACATGATGAATAAATGAGTTTAATGGAAAATCGAGGATGTCCCGAAAACTGCTCCATTGTTTTAGGAGGCTTTTGTGATGCAATGTCGCTATGTTAACTTTAGGTTTGAGTAGGTCATCATCTTTCTTGGTGTTTGCAGGCTCCTCAAGTGCAGGTGGAGTTTCTTGTTTTCTAGGATGGTATTGCCCCAGCTTAGCATAATCTTTATCTGCAAATGACGTGATGTGTATGTAATGAATGCATGATTTTGTGCATGGACAATATTTATCATATGACGTATGTTCGTCTATTGTAGGCGTTATGGGCTTTATTCATTGAAGAGCCTTCTCTTGTGCTAGTGCATGGTTGTCCCTAGGATTTTTCTTGTTAGGGATTCCATGGATGACTTCCTCAGAGAGATGACCATGGGTTCGTTGAATCAAATTCGAGTTCAGAGCTTGGATCTGGTTTGAGGAGGGTCTGGATGAGTCGTTGATCGTGAATCATATAGGTGATGATTGCTTGGAAGCTATTTGCCTGAAGTGTTGGTGGTATATGATGTCGTGTACCATTCCAAGGATGAGATAATGAATTTGATATTTCTTTGGTTCTAATTTTTGCATAGATAGACCTTACAGGTTTACAATCTATCGAACCTTGTATAAGTTTTTGCCTGGACCGCCCTTTCAAGTTTTCAATCCAGCAGACTCATTTTTTTAATTTCTTTTATTTATTATATTTTTGGATGTTTACTTGCGATATTCTACCATTGGCATGCAAGCAATCAAAATAAGCATATGCATAAAGATTCAACAAAAATGACAATTCATGGATGAACTTAACACGGGTATAAATGTTTCAAATGATTTGACTCTTGCCATTCATTAGCCCTTTCAGGTTTTCTAACTAATGTGGTTCTCTCGATGTCCTAAATTTTGTCTAAGCCACCATTTTTTTGGGTTTCCAACTCAGCGGACTATTCTTTTTTATTTTGAAAAGAGGCCCTAATTTTTGCTCAACTAACCGAGTGCTAATTGATAGGCTAATTATAAATTTATTTTTTGTTAGTACTGCTTTTTACTGATTTATTTCTTTTACCTCTACGTGATAGCAATTACTCCAGTCTTGACTGATAAATTGGTCACCGTCCATGTCCATGACTTCAATTGTTGTCTCGTTCAGTATTTCTAAATGATTGGTGCTCATGCTGCCTTGTAAGCTTGAAGCATATGTGATGATGAGTCTTGATCATCACCCTTTCCTTCTAAGTACAATTATTTTCCAATGATAGGTGATATGTCAGAGATCAGATCTAATAGCTTGGTTTATCAAGGATGAATAGTTTTTTGTTAAATGACGTTCCCTCTACAATGTAGTGATCGACCCATAAGTGTTGGTGGGCCATGTGATGAAGTTGTTGATGCATTCTGACCCCTTCTTTGTGTTCTTTGACGTTGTATCGGTTATTTAATCTCAATTTGCTTTGTTGACATTTTAGCCTCATTCTGGCTTCAAACATTTTGATCTTTGCATGCTTCTTTTCTTTCTAGTTTCGATCATTTTGACCTTTGATTGATTGATTTAATAATCAATGGACGTTTTGTTCTTGGTGATCTTTCTATCGATCTTACGTCTTTATAGGATGAAGCAAATGATATCACGTGTTGTCTAAGTACATTAGTTTATCTCTCACTTTCTCTCAAGAGTCAAATCATTTGATCCATGTATACCCAAATTAATTTCATGACATGATGTGTCACACGTGCTAAAAACATTATGTATATGCTTATGAGAATGTGTGATGTCATCGATAGAATATCAAGAAAGTAAATAAAGTTCAATTTATTCAAAAATTCAAAGCAAAGTAGCTAAAAGCTAATTTATTACATGATCCATTGGTTATCTTTCGGTACCAGTACCCCCCAGATGTGTCCACTATGCTCCATCTTATTCACCTTCTCAAACATTTCTTGATAGCTCGAGAAGATGTCCAACTCAAACTTGTTTCTGTAAGATGGTAGTGTGCCATCTAGAAGCTTGGTTATCATCTCTGGTAGAGTTAAGCGAGCTCGAAGCCTGACCTGTGTGGCCATCCAACGCCCATAGTAAGATTTGAAGCTCTCGCCTTGCTCTTACCTTATAGCCTCTATAGATGTTGCATCATGGTTTCCATTTGAGTGTTGAAACCATAATGCCCCATCATAGCCTGAGCAAGGCTATTCTAATCAGTAGCTATGTCCAGCGGAATGTAGCTGTACCATTCATTGACTGGGTCACCCAAGGTGACGACAAAGAGTTTAGCCATCATTCATTCGTTGATCCTTAATGCTCTCATCACTGTTTGATAATGCATTAAATGAGCGCGTTGGTCGCTAGATCCCACATACTTATCAAACTGCGGCATTACAAAGTTTGGGGGTAAGTTGTCTTCTTCCTTGATTGTCGATTGCTTCGAGTATGGATTCATGAGATGGCCATCATGAGTATCCAATAATTGTTCCACAATTCCGCCATGCCTGGTCATTGGAGGATGGCATTCCTAGTGCTTGGATAAATACCATATTGCCCCTAGGGAAAAACCATGAAATTGGGTAGCTAAGGTCCCTGGAGTAGTGAGGCAATTGATGTACTCCAACTACGAATAGGTTATTGGGTAACTACTTGATAAAAAGGTCCTGGTGCAAACATTGGCTAGCCAGGCTGACTTTGTCCCACCCCGAAATGGTACATGGTAGTAGGAGCTGGGTGCACCGTTTGTGAGTTAGAAGGTCCCCTTGTTCTAGGCTGACTAGTTGGACCGTCGTTATTAACGGTGACCTCCGCATTGGATACTACATTCTGAACCCTTCCGATGTGCCAACTGATAAGTAATGCCAGTTGGTCGCTATTTACGATTCCATTTAGGGCAGCTGCAAATCTCGGCGCTTATCGATGATTGATTTGTCTGTTGAGAACCTTATCCCATAAGAAAGGGCTGACCCTCCCCTGTAGCTTCATCTCGTGGATCTGTCATCCTATCAAAATTGAAAGATACACGTTGAACTGAATTTGAATCCGAGTCCTCACTTGAGTCAGTGTACGGAATCCCCTCCAGATTGGCCATGATCGGAGAAATGCGAACCAAGCGGTGAGAAGGCCTCTTCCAAGCCCCTTTGATACATAAATAGAATATCATACAATGCATGTAAGATTAATGATGAGATTTATGGAAAAATGCGTGAGATGTAAATGTTATGGCTGCATTCATAAAGGGTTAACATGCAATGGTGCAAAATAAATAATATGTTTATCTATCCATTTGAAACAAATAGGTTAGTCGTTAGGTAAAAATGAAATTAGGTGGAAATAAAAATTCAACACTTGGGGTTAAATTTGAGATCTATACGATGTCTATGTGACATCATAATATGAGTGGGGCAAATAAGGTGACCAAGTTACCCCGTATGATAATAGGTCAATATTTTGAGATTTCGTTCTATGACTAGATATCATGGAATGAGGGGTCAAAATTATTCTAGGTAAGCAGTGCAGCATACCTTGATGAAATCGAATAAAATTTAAATAACCACTGTATGTAGCTATTAAATAATTTGGTTATTTTACCTAACTAGGGTGGAGATTCGGATTCCCGAGTGGTCATCTTATTTGAGGGTATGCATGAATCATTCCCCATGTGGGCGAATGGTTCAGGTATTAAGCGTATACCCTTGAAGATTTGGTAAGATAGGACTTCTGAAATAAGTTCACCCCTTGTGGCCTTTGGTTCGAATGTCAGCAGGGACATCACGTGTTGTGGGAAAAATGGTTTGGTTAGGCATTTGCCCCGTTTTGGCTATGTGGTATGTGTGATTTCCCCTTGAGGGCTATGAGTTGGACGTCGAGTGGACATCTCAAAGATGATGTGTGGGATATAATATTGCCCCTTGTGGGCTAAGTGTCGGATGTCAAGTGAACACAATGTAGTAAAAGAAAGGTATGTTTTCCCTATACGGGCTAATGGCTGGATGTCAAGTGGACATCTCACTGAAAATGGGTAAGTGATGTTTCTAAGTGGTTTTATGTTATCCTAGGGTGACATGATCTCAAGTGATAACTAATCCTAAGTATGTGTGATGATGATGCTGCCCGCCTCTTTTCTACTAATAATATAAAAGTTCTAAATATGAATAGGTGTTGTCAGTACCGTTTATCAAATAGAAAAATGATGATAGCTATAAGTATACAGTTGTGATGTAGTTTTAAAAGATATCGATCCCATAGGGAAGGAATTCGGTTCTAAGGATCAATTAGAGTTATAGAACAAAAGAAAATAAAATAATTGAAGGTTTTGAATGGTAGATAGACGAATAGACAGATGAATAGATTAGATGCAAAGCATATAGATATTCCCTAAGAACAAGTATAGTGGAGTAAAATATGCAAAATAATCATTAATGTTTTATGCACTAGATAATTTCAACAAACTAGGTTCTAGACGTCCAAATATCCTATAATTCACCGCAGAGCAACACATGAAATGATTTTTCTAAATCTAGGGTAAACGAATTATGAAACTTATAAAAACCTGGACAACAATAATAAAATTCTTAGTATAGGTCGCTCTCACATAGCCATATTTAGCAAGTTACCACTCCAAAAATGTTGGCTCACTAAATAGCGTTATAATCACAGATCCAGTGATTATACACAATCTTATTAACCCCGAAACTACTCTTAAAGTCAACTTGAAAGCATATAACTTTATTAATATAAGTGACGCAAGACGAAATACTCATTATGATACATAAACATATCATAAACTTCAAATTAGAAAGTATAAGTAGAAAGCAAAGTAAAGTTGTAAGGTATGCAAGTGAAAGCTAAAGTTGATCAAACCGTATCCACTGTTTAATGAGAGTCGTCAATTCTCTCAATTCCTGCATCTTCTTTGAATTCGATCTAGACTCGTATAGAACCTCCGCTAGGATTCTATTCCTTGTGAATATTAAACAAATGAATGTTGAAGAATAGAAACTTTTATTGATAAGTGGTTTGCAATTACACTCATACAACTATCACTTGAATTTTTGGAGAAATCTAGTGATTGAAATAAGAATCGAATAACTTATACATTTTTCTCTCTAACACTTTGAACTTAGCAAAATCTGTATAACTTTTACTCTCTATCTATTACTGCTATTTATATTCCACAGCATCATCATATGCCATATGCATGAAATGGTTGATTTGAACCTCTATTCATAGACGGTGAAAGGTTGCGTTTATCCAAATGAATAGTCATGTTCATTGGTGAAGGGTTGCATCATCTTCATGTGATTGGATGAAAGATTCCATCCTTATCTTCAATGGAAGGGCACCTTTTCATGGATGCATTGTCTACAAAAGGTGTCTTTTCATCTGACAGTTAATGGTGGTTGATCATTCTTATCCAGCAATTGGAAGTTGAGAAGAGTTGATCAAACCCATCACAATTCGCGAGCGTGACATACATGTTGTGATCGTGAATGTATGTTGGTAACTTACGGCTTATGAAGAATGATAAGTTGTGATCATGAATTTAAGTTGGTAACTTACGGCTTGTGAAGAATGAGAAGTCGTGATCATGATAGATAGTCGTGAGCGTGACTTAGCAAATTGCGAGTAAGAATCACAATCATGACATGGCTGTGACTTATGCTTTTCTTCATGATTCTTCTTTGCAACTTTACAGATCTTTGACAACTTCAATCCTAAGCCAATTCCTTGCATTCCACACATTATTTTACATCTTTTTCACTCTTTTTGCATAGTATTCCATCTTTAATCATTTCACTCCCAAGATTCACCTAGTTTATGCACTTGCATAAAAAAAACTACATACCACGTGAAATCTTTTATATGAAGTATAAAATGACTCTAAACCACATCATTTTATCAGTAAAAATACTAAGATAATAAGTGTACGTATACACTTATTACACCCCCACACTTAACTTTTGCCTTGTCTTTGAGGTAAACACAACAAAAGTGTATAAAATAGTAATTCAAGTTCGTACCTCATTTGGTGAAAGACTATTATAGTGAGTGTGAGTGGACGACACGGAGCGGTGGGCTGAGAGCGCGCGGGATGAGAGGTGCGGTCCACCGGGGTGTTCGAAAAAGGTTTTGAAGAGAGGGTGAAAATGTTTATTCAGATCAGTTCGAACCCGAATCCACTGTCTCTTAGTGTGGAGTCGCCACCTGGATTAGCTCTTTCCAGGAATTAGAGTCTTATGAGGTTTAACGTCCGAGGGACGGCCCACCATGACACAGAGATTCAGGTTCGGAATAAGTTGTTTACTTCTTATTGAATCACATTATATTACATCTATAAAATACCGTGTTCTCTTAATTGTGCATATTCGCACTTAAGTCGTTTTGAGGTTGAGATGTATGATTTAACGCGCATGCGAAAAGTAGTAAATCCATACATCAAGCATTAAGTAAATGCGAGAAAGTAAATTAATAAATTACAAAGCTTAGGGGTTGCAACCAACTGCCTAATCTATTAATTACAATTCCTGTAAAAGTATTGGCAATACCCGAAGGAAGATAAATCCCTAGGCATACATCTAACCTACATCCACAAAGGTTAGCACGAGATATGACATGTATGTTCGATTTGATTTTAACGAGGCTAGTTTGGCATAATTAAAACATCGTCAGTTTAAAGTTTGTTAAAATGAAAAATGGTTCATTTTTATTTACACTAATGTGGATCAATTTTATTAGTGAAAATGATCGCATGGCAATGTGGTGAGGACTATTATCCTGGAACGCATTCTAATCCCTTCATGGAGGTGACCTAAAATAATATTTAGAAAGATAAATCTAGGCCAAACATGCATAATATAGCCATCGTTTGGGTTAACAACGGTAACGATGTCATTCATATCGTTATCGACTTCCCTGTGAAGGGCGATATCTATATGAATGGCCCGAAGCACTTCTGTTGTTACTCCAAACTTCTATTAACATATTAACACATTAATAAATCATTTTTAAATCCTAAATAATTACAATTTAGAGGTTTTTTACACCCCAATGATGCGTTTCCAAACTCAGAAGGGTCTCAGCGGGTCATTCCGGGCTTAAACGGTTTGAAACGGAGCAAAACAAAGCAAAACTGCATTTTGCTAGGGCCAATATTGTTAATGGTATTGGTGATATCGTTAACGATATCACCAATATTGTTAATGATATCTGGTGATATCGTTAACGATATCAAGTTTCCAGACCTGCATGAAAACACAGAAAATAGCAGAAAATAGCAAAAACAAGATCCAAAACTTCAAACAATCATAACTTTTGCTATACTTAACCGATTTGGATGATCTTTATCATTCCAGAAAGCTCAGGATGTGTAAAATATGTTTATTTAATGAAAACACTATAAATTATTTGAAATCATACTGAAAATCGCAGAAAACAAAATGGTGCATAGAAACAGGAAATAATCGAAAATAACCGAAAAGAAAATGAAACTTCAAAAAGAAAAGCATATGAATGTAAGCACAAACTCTAGGAACTTAGAGGCTTATCCCGTAGCTGTGAATCCACTTTGCTTGGTCCACAAAAGTACCTAGAAATTCCTCCTTCTTTCTTTGGCTTGGTTTTGAAGTTTTTGGCGAAAATGGAGAGTAAAGATCTCCTCTTAGCGGGAAGGCTAGGCTTCCGGGATATGGCTTGTATGAAGAGGAAGAGAGGAGGTAGTAGTCCTTCTTCCTTTAGGTTTAGGCTTGAAAACACTTGAGAAACTAAAACTTGTGAGTTCTCAATTTTTGTTTGGTGAGAGCTCTCTTTGGTTTTTTGCTTTGGTTCCTTCTTCTTGGCTGAAAAATCTGAGCTCCCCCCTTTGCTGCTAACTGAATTCAGCCCCTTATGGGCTCCCTTCAATCCAAAAAGACAAGTCAAAGTTTTCCTTTACTTTTTCCATTTTGTCAACCAAAATCCTCATCCCTATTCAAATGTTGGGGATCTAAAGTCCTTAGTGAGATGTGGTTGTCTTTTTTCAATGATGAAATCCGAGAGAGTTGTAAAATTTTGAATTTTTGGATGAAAAAGTCCATAAAGTGCAATTCTGGTTCTGTTGTCAATTCAATATCGTTAATGATATTAGTGATATCGTTAACGATATCGCGATATCGTTAACGATATCGCATACAGGCGGGCTTTTCTTCTTTCTTTGGGCTTTTTAAAGGAAAAGAGGCCCAAAGAAACAAGGTAGATGATTTCCGAACAATTTCGGGACCCTGCAAAATGTGAAAAGCTAACAAGGGAAAAATTACAACTTCATCATTGAACTCGCGAGCCGAGAGTAAAAATCTCGTGCTCATAGTGAGTTCCACATTCCCACGTTGAATAAGGTTCAAGAAAGTACATGAAATTTCCCACAAATTAGTAATGTGCAATTTATATAGTCCAGTTGCATACCTTTGCTCTTAATGGAGGGCCAACATAATTGCGTCTTCATATAAGCATTATACGCTCACTCGAATAATTCCTTCTCTCAAGTATAGTATAAAGTATAAAGGACAAAGGGAGAACACTTTTAAGAGATTGATCTCAAGTCCTTTTTAGGTAACCTAGGATACTAAACACTCTTAGTGGTTGCATTTTATGCTCCATACCACTTTCTCTCATTTTTATTCTTTTAAGCATATGTTTATGAAGTATAGATTTGTACTTTGCACCCATTTTTCATGCTATGCTACTTTTTCTTTTTTGACTCATTGAATGGTTACATTTTCTGCTCCGTACCATTCCTCACCTTGCATAACTCATTGGTTATCCCCTCTTTCTTTTGATTTTTCTCTCTTAATAACCTCATCCTTTATTGATCACTTTCAAAGTATTATGGCTATAGTTTCCCTACACTTTAGACACACTCAATACTTATAGGATGTATTCAAGAATAGCATATAAAACTCATAGTAAGAACACTACTAGATATTACTCCACTCAAAACTTATCTGTAGCTTTAAACTAAAACTATATAACTTATACTAATTCATGTTACACTGAAATATATATCGAAACTTACTTATAATGTTCCTATTGAATGTTACTCATCACTCATCCTTGCAAAATGCTAAATATTGTGCCAATTTACTAAAGCTTTCACACTTACAACGTGCACTCATACTCGAAACAAAAATTTTGTTCGAATTATGCACCAACATTGAACTTGTAATACCTAACACTTACAATAACCTTGGAACATATGTTAGTATAGTATAGGTATGGATAAAGTATAAACAACATAAAATCAAGAAAAAATTTTCATTCTTCAATATTTTTAATTTTATTTGATTTTTTTTGGATTTTTCAGATTTTATACAAATAAGTGCCCCCCCACACTAGAGAACACAATGTCCTCATTGTGAGAGACTTAATGAAAAACAAAACTAACACACATAAACAAACACATAACAAATGTACAAATCCTAAACCTAAATGGAAAGCAGATAGTCATTTGGAGGGGATCGATTCGGTTAACTAATTCTGTCCATTTTCTTATGAATCAAAATTTTTGCTTCCATAAGTTCGTTCAACTTTCCCCGGAGGTTGGTTGCTACGCTCTTCTTCCCATGCTTTTTATCTTTCTCTTCTTCTATCGGCCTCTGTTCTCTCCTCCCACGATTTCCAATCATGAATGATCCTATCTTCTCCTATGCTCTTTTCCAGAAATCCATACTTGAAGAATACGTCTGTGGTCAATTCTGGAATCTAATCTTCATCAGTAAAGACCTTAGTAGAATAAGGCATTTGTCCAATTTATCCCAACAGATTCACCATCGTACGACACTCATATTTTGTTACTTCAGGAATTTTAGTAGTAGACATAAGTGTCTCCATCATTATTCCTAAAACATCAATAGGCGCGCCAATCCAAATTACTTCTATTACAAACAATTCTTCAGGAATGACAATATCGAAAGTTGACTTACCGAACAATGCACCACTTAAGTAAAAGTGCAAGGTGAGTAAACAAGGATCACAAATCCACCGGCTATAGGCAGATAATTGTTTGAACTCAATTTGGCCGTTTAGGCAGTTCCATGTTGGTAGTGGATTCCATCCAGGAGGCATTTTGTTGTAGCATTCCATTGGAAATCCCATATACTTGTTAAGCGCCTTCCTTGTCAACTTATACTCCTTTCCTTGATGACAATAAACCAGGTAGTCCTTTTTTACATTCTTCCATTCCAGCGTTACTAACATCTCCATACAGTTCTCAACACTATTTCCTAGGCACATGTTCGAACAAATGATGAAGTTAAGAACTCCGAGATAGTGCATCACTCTATCATATACCCCAAGACTAATGAAACTGTTCCTATTAATAGTGTAGGAACTCTTGAATTCAACATTCTTGATCATCTCGTAGTGATCTCCTTCATCATGAGAGAAGATTGGAAATGGTGCCTCATACCATTCTTGAAGGTTTGAGGGAGGAACCAGATTGGATTTCCTTGTCAGAACCATATTGAATTGAAGCAATTTCACATTTTCAAAACTGAAAAGTGATGTACATTCGCACATCAACTTATAGAAGTTGGAAGAATAATCATCGAATAACTGCTAAACTGCTATAGTTTTCTCACAAGTTGCGATTGTGACTGTTTTTCTCGATCATGACTTATAAGAATTAAGAAACATAAAGTTTTGTCTAAGAATTCACGGGCATGATTTGTGAAAGTGAATAGGAAAAATAGAAGAAAATCTTCTATTTTTTGAGAATTCAGATGTAATAATATGACTTATCACCTCCAATATGATTATTTCATATTTTTATTCACATCCAAGTTAGGATAGACAAATTATACAATTCAGGAATAAATAGATATAGTTAGAAAATGTATTGTACTCTTTCAATAATTGATCTTCAAAACACACTTGCCTTCCCAAGCAAGTTTATCTCTAGAACGCACTTGCCTTCCCCGGCAACGGTGCCAAAAACTTGTTCGCTGCTTTTCGACTGATAATATAAAAGTTTTAAATATGAACAAGTGTTGTTAGTACCGCTTATCAAATAAAAAAATGATGATAACTGCAAGTATACAGTTATGATGTAGTTTTAAAAGATATCGATCCCACTGGGAAGGAATTTGGTTCTAAGGATCAATTAGAGTTACAAAATAAAAGAAAATAAAATAATTGAAGGTTTTGAATGGTAGACAGATGAATGGATAGATGAACAGATTAGATGCAAAGCATATAGATATTTCCTAAGAACAAGTATAGTGGAGTAAAATATGCAAAATAATCATTAATGTTTTATGCACTAGATAACTTCAACAAACTCAGTTCTAGATGTCCAAATATCCTATAATTCATCGCAGAGCAACACATGAAATGACTTTTCTAAATCTAGGGTCTATGAATTATGACGCTTATAAAAACTTGGACAATAATAATACTATGCTTAGTACGGGTCGCTCTCTCACATAGCCATATTTAGAAAGTTACCACTCCAAAAATGTTGGCTCACTAAACAGCATTATAATCAGAGATCTAGTGATTATACACAATCTTGTTAAGCCCGAAATTACTCTTAAAGTCAACTTGAAAGCATATAACTTTATTAATAAAAGTGAAGCAAGACGAAATACTCATTGTGACACATAAACATATCATAAACTTTGAATTAGAAAGTATAAGTAGAAAACAAAGTAAAGTTGTAAGGTATGCAAGTGAAAGCTAAAGTTGATCAAATCTTATCCACTCTTTCATGGGAGTCGTCAATTCCCGCAATTACTACATCTACTTAGAATTCAGTCTCAACTTGTACAGAACCTCCGCTAGGATTCTATTCCTTGTGAATATTAAACAAATGAATGTTGAAGAATAGAAACTTTTATTGATAAGTGCTTTGCAACTACACTCATACAACAATCGCTCGAATTTGTGGAGAAATCTAGTGATTGAAACAAGAATCGAATCACTTATACATTTTTCTCTCTAACACTTTGAACTTAGGGAAATCTTTATAACTTTTACTCTCTATCTATTGTTACTGGTTATATGCCATATGCATGAAATGGTTGATTTGAACCTCTATTTATAGAGTGTGAAAGGTTGCATTTATCCAAACGATTAGTCATGTCCATTGGTGAAGTGTTGCATCATCTTCATGTGATTGGATGCAAGATTTCATCCTTATCTTCAATGGAAAGACACCTTTTTGTGGATGCATTGTCTCCAAAAGGTGTCTTTTCGTCTGACAGTTGATGGTGGTTGATTGTTCTTATCCGGCTGTTGGAAGTTGAGAAGAGTTGATCAAACCCGTCACGATTTGTGAGTGTGACATACATGTCGCGATTGTGAATGTAAGTTGGTAACTTACTGCTTGTGAAGAATGATAAGTCATGATCGCGATAGATAGTCGCGAGCGTGACTTAGCCAATTGCGAGTAGGAATCACGATCGTGACATGGTCATGACATATGCTTTTCTTCATGATTCTTCTTTGCAACTTTACCGATCTTTGACAACTTCGAACCTAAGCCAATTCCTTGCATTCCACGCATCTTTTTGCACCTTTTTCACTCTTTTTGCATAGAATTCCATCTTTAATCATTTCACTCCCAAGATTCACCTAGTTTCTACACTAGCATAAAAATAACTACATACCTCATGAAATCTTTTAGATAAAGTATAAAATTACACTAAACCACATCATTTTATAAGTAAAAATATCAAGATAATAAGTGTAATTATACAATTAATCAAAAACTTGTTCACCGCTTTTCTACTGATAATATAAAAGTTCTAAATATGAACAGGTGTTGTCAGTGCCACTTATCAAATAGAAAAATGATGATAACTGCAAGCATACAATTACGATGCAGTTTTAAAAGATATCCATCCTACAGAGAAGGAATTCATTTCTAAGGATCAATTAGAGTTACGGAATAAAAGAAAATAAAATAAGTTGAAGGTTTTGAATGGTAGACAGACGAATGGATAGATGAACAGATTAGATGCAAAGCATATAGATATTCCCTAAGAACAAGTATAGTGGTGTAAAATATGCAAAATAATCATTAATGTTTTATACACTAGATGACTTCAATAAACTCGGTTCTAGACGTCCAAATATCCTATAATTCACCGCAAAGCAACACATGAAATGACTTTTCTAATTCTAGGGTAAATGAATTATGACACTTATAAAAACCTAGACAACAATAATACTATACTTAGTACAAGTCGCTCTCACACAGCCATATTTAGCAAGTTACCACTCCAAAAATGTTAGCTCACTGAATAGCATTATAAATACATATCCAGTGATTATAATAATCTTATTAACCTCAAAACTACTCTTAAAGTCAACTTGAAAGCATATAACTTTATTAATATAAGTAACGCAAGATGAAATACTCGTTATGACACATAGCCATATTATAAACTTCTAATTAGAAAGTATAAGTAGAAAACAAAGTAAAGTTGTAAGGTATGTAAGTGAAAGCTAAAGTTGATCAAAGAGTATCCACTCTTTAATGGGAGTCATCAATTCCCGCAATTCCTGCGTCTAGTTTGAATTCAGTTTCGACTCGTACAGAACCTCCGCTAGGATGCTATTCCTTGTGAATATTGAATAAATGAATGTTGAAGAACAGAAACTTTTATTGATAAGTGCTTTGCAAATACACTCATACAACAATCACTCGAATTTTTGGAGAAATCTAGTGATTGAAAAAGAATCGAATCACTTATATATTTTTCTCTCTAACACTTTTAACTTAGCAAAATCTATATAACTTTTACTCTCTATCTATTACTTCCGTTTATATGCCACACCATCATCATATGCCATATTCATGAAATGGCTGATTTGAACCTCTATTTATAGAGTGTGAAATGTTGTGTTTATCCTAATGAATAGTCATGTCCATTGGTGAAGGGTTGCATCATCTTAATGTGATTGGATGGAAGATTTCATCCTTATTTTCAATGGAAAGGCACCTTTTCATGGATGCATTGTCTCCAAAAAGGTATCTTTTCATTTGATAGTTGATGGTGGTTGATCGTTTTTATCCGGCGGTTGGAAGTTGAGAAGATTTTATCAAACCCGTCATGATTCGAGAGAGTGACATACATGTCGCGATCGTGAATGTATGCTAGGAACTTACTGCTTGTGAAGAATGATAAGTCACGATCGTGATAGATAGTCGCGAGCTTGACTTAGCTAATCGCGAGTAGGAATCATGATCGTAACATGGTCATGACTTATGCTTTTCTTCATGATTCTTGTTTGCAACTTTACTGATCTTTGACAGCTTCGATTCTTAGCCAATTCGTTACATTCCACGCATCTTTTTGCACCTTTTTCACACTTTTTGCATAGAATTCCATCTTTAATCATTTATTCACCTAATTTCTGCACTTGCATAAAAAACAACTACATATCACGTGAAATCTTTTATATGAAGTATAAAATGACTCTAAACCACATTGTTTTATAAGTACAAATATCAAGATAATAAGTGTAATTATACACTTATCACACCCCCACACTTAACTTTTACCTTGTCTTTAAGGTAAAGATAACAGAAGTGTACAAAACAGTAATTCAAGTTGGTACCTCATTTGGCGAAAAACTATTGTAGTGAGTACCACATTCCCACATTACACAAGGTTCAAGTAAAGTATAAAAAATTTCCCACAAATTTGTAATTTGCAATTTATATAGTCCAGTTGCATACCTTTGCTCTAAATGGAGGGCTAACCAAATTGCATCTTCATGTAAGCTTTGTACGCTCTCTCGAATATTTCCTTCTCTCAAGTATAATATAAAGTATAAAGGACAAAGGGAGAACACTTTCAAAAGATTTATCTCAAGGCATTTTTAGGTAACCTAAGATGATAAACGCTCTTAGTGGTTGCATTTTATGCTCCATATCACTCTCCCCTTTTTTTAGTGGTTGCATTTTATGCTCCAAACCACTCTCCCCCTTTTTTTTGGGTTGCATTTATGCTCCATACCACTTTCTCTCATTTTTATTCTTTTAAGCATATGTTTTTAAAGTATAGATTTGTACTTTGCACCCATTTTTCATGCTATGCTACTTTTTCTTTTTTCACTCATTAAATGGTTGCAGTTTCTGCTCCATACCATTCCTCACCTTTTGCATAACTCATTGGTTATCATCTCTTTCTTTTGATTTTTCTCTCTTAATACCCTCATCCTTTATTGATCACTTTCAAAGTATTATAGCTATAGTGTCCTTACACTTTAGACTCACTCAATACTTATAGGATGTATTCGAGAATAGCATATAAAACTCATAGTAAGAATACTACTAGATATTACTCCACTCAAAACTTATCGGTAGCATTAAACTAAAACTATATAACTTATACTAATTCATGTTGCATTGAAATTATATCGAATCTTAGTTGGAATGTTTCTATTGAAAGTTACTCACCACTCATCCTTGCCAAATGCTAAATGTTGTGCCAATCTACTAAAGCGTTCATACTCTCAACGTGTGGTCTTACTCGAAACAAATTATGCACCAACATCGAACTTGTAATACCTAACACTTACAATAACCTTGGAACATATGTTAGTATAGTATAGGTATGGATAAAGTATAAACAACATAAAATCAAGAAAAATTTTCATTCTTCAATTTTTTAATTTTATTTGATTTTTTTGGATTTTTTCGGATTTTATACAAACAAGTGCCCCTCCACACTAGAGAACACAACGTCCTCATTGTGAGAGACGTAATGAAAAATGAAACTAAACAAAAAACAAACAACTAGTCTAAAATTGTAAAAGGAAAGAAAAGAAAAGAGTAAACCCGTTTATTGTGAAGGAGAATTCGGGGGACTAGGAGTAAATTGACAATTATGTTTTCTAAAGAAAAATAGTAATTTTCGAAGCATTGACTTATTACTTTTCTTTAGAATTTTCATGTCTTTCTTCATTACTCCATGTTCCGCTTGGCAATTGTCTAGCTTTTGCTACATATCCACCTTCCAATCTTCTGGTGCTTCTTCTTCTTCCTTTTCCTCTTCATTTATGGGATCTTTTCCAGGATAATGTCTAGCAATTGGATAGGATGGGCCAGCCAAAGTGTCCTCACGAGTTGAGATTAATTTCCTTGTGGAGTTGGAGTGGGATTAGAAAGAGAAGATACCATTGTTCTCTTGAAGAATTTCGGTATTTTTCAAATAATTCCCATCCATATATCGAAAATACTCATTGGTTGTTGAACATATGGAAGTTCTTGTCATGCTCCTATTACAATGGTGGTTATAATTTCGACCAACCCTATCTCGTTTCTCATGGTTGTTGAGTTTTTTTTCATCATGTCCCATATGATTTCCACAAACTCTACTTTTTTCTTATTCATCGTGCAAGAGAGGATAAACAAATCTCTCTTTTAGACCTTCATGTTCTCCACATAACAAAATACAAAAGTGGCGAGGTATTTGTGAAGTAGGAGAATACATTCGTCCTTAATCAATTTGTTTAGGGAATTTTTGGGGTCGAAAACTCGCTTACCCATCAAATCTGCCCAAACTCGATTTGCTACAAACGAATCCGTCATACTTGATGAATTTTCAATTTTGAAACCAAACCAAGCATTCATCATATCTCTTGTGAGGATATGATGTCTTCCTTGGTTGTGAAATTGAACAGCCCTCTTCTTGTTGTCTTCAAAATCGACTGTCACTAGACATTCCTAAATCCACTCACGATTTTGTGGAAATCGTATCCCCACAAATTGGCTTAATCCAAGATCAGAGATATGCATCCACATCTGCTCATGGAGGCCCAATGTCTCCAAGAAAACCAAGTGAAGAAAAATCATCCTGGTTATCTCTAATTTGTTCAAAACTTGAAATCTTTTACCTTCCTCACGTGTCCAGATAGGAAAAGGACAACCATATTCTTCTTGAAAATTTGGGATTTCTCTTCTTTAGTTGGCGGATTTCTTAACACGAGTCATGATTGTGTTTGAAGTAAGGTTTGAAAAGGTTGAGAATTGTAGAAGAATAGAGATGTTTGTGAAAGAATTAGAACTTGAGAAGACTTGTTGGTAGGTTATGGTGGTTATGGGTTCAACCTATACCTTTATATTGAGTTCTAATAGGTCTTTGATTGGTCAAATTAGTCAATATAGCAATTTTCCCTACAAGCTAGCCGTTAATTGCGGTTTCAGCCATCTATCGCGTGTTAATAGCGATCTGCAAAGATCATATTTTTTTCGTGTCACGATCGTGACTTTCTTCAAAACAAGAATAGAAGGTTTTG
>CATIWQ010195621.1:0-11410 GCA_949673415.1 Euphorbia schlechtendalii | reverse complement strand
GCTCAGGTTCAGAGTTGATAGCGAAATGATCTCTACCGGAGGTAGATGCTGAGCCTTCGCCCCGATTATCTTCAATGGCCATCAAGTAGAGGTTGGCCGAATCAGTAGCTTCCTCATCAAATGATGAAGATTCTTCTGAGTCGCTCCAAGTGGTAGCAAGTGCCTCATTTTTCTTGGAGAACCTCTTCTTGAACCTGTCCTTCTTCTCCTTGGGACAACTAGACTGGATGTTGCCTTTCTCTCCACAGCCAAAGCATTTGATGTCTTTGCTATACTCCTTCTTCGGTCCTTCCTCAGCTCCTCATCTATGCTGAGTTAACTTGATTTTAGCAGGAAACTTCTTCTTACTGTTGAACTTCCCATCCTTCTTAGTGAAAAGTTTGAAATGCCTGGTCAGAAGGGCCATTTGCTCATCAGAGTCGCAACTAGTGAACTCATTTGATGAACTGCTTTAAGGATAATGGCTTTTCCTTCCTTGCCTTGATTTCTCTTGGAGTCATCTGAGTACTTCCTCAAAGACATCTCATGAGTTAACAAGGTGCCTATCAGCTCATCATAGTTGTAGGTCTTAAGGTCACAAGCCTCCTTGATAGTGCTCTTCTTGGAATCCCACTTTAAGGTAAGAATGCAGAGGATCTTCTTGACAAGGTCCTCTTTGATGAACTCCTTTCCAAGCCTCTTCAGTTCATTAACAATGTTAATGAACCTGGTATTCATGCTCTGAATACCCTCACTGTCGCCCATGGTGAACATCACATACTCCCTCAGCATGAAATTGATCTTTGACTCTTTGACCTTATCGGTCCCCTCATAGGTAATCTTTAGCTTCTTCTAGATTTCATGTACTGTTTCACATCCTGAGACCCTGTTCAACTCAGTAAGATCTAACGCATAGTGTAAGTAATTAATCATTTCGACATTCTCTTTGAGAAGCCTCAGGTCAGCGTCGTCGTAGTCCTCTGGATCTACTGGCACATGCACTCCTTTCCTCACAATTGTGGGAACTTTAAGATCAAGCTCGATAGTGAGTTAGGCCTGCATGCTTTGAGACTAGATGAAATTTTTCACGCAAATTTTCTAGAATGTATAGTGATTATAATCAAATAGAGGTGGTCTAGTAACAGACATTCCCTCCTTCAGGAGAACTGCTTGACTGGAACAAGAACTAAAGTTGTTGTAAGCCATTTATATCTTGACTCAAAGATGGTTAGTCTAAAAGTTATGCAACTGCTCTGATACCACTTGTTAGCAGATTTTATATGCATGCTGAGTGCAATATAAAAACTTATAAACTGCTCAGCTTTGTGGCATAATTTATCTTCAATATTTAGTTGAGTAAGGCTACTCAGCACAAATCGGATAACAAGTAAATAAATAACTGAGAGAGAATGTGATGGATGAGTTGTTCACTACTAAAGCTAAGGCTTAAAGATAGAACATCAACACCTGAGATTTATCCTGGTTCGGCCCCTAGCCTACCTCCAGTACCCGGATACGATCTCCAAGTTTTAATATACTAGTGATTCGTTTCTAACTACCACTCAACTCAGTTTGGGTAGCCTTCCCAAACTGACACTCAGATTAAAACAGAATTACAAACTGAATTTAACTTATAGAGATGTTGAATCCTTACAATGTTAATCTAAGTATATCTTTATTACAAATAGATATGAGCTTTGATGTTTGATGATTGCTTGTGATGGAATTTCTATGAAAGCTTGAGTAAATTGCATAACGTTTTAGCTCTTAAGAAATTTGAGGTGATTCACTAAGTTGAACATCTACTTCGATCTTCTACTTATACTTTGAAGCTCTGCGAAGTAGCCATTGCAAACTTTTCGAGGTCTTTGATCTTCAATTTCTCATCTCTTCGAATCTTTCAAATCTTCCCGTTGGAGACAGATTCTAGGACGTTTAGAGATAGAAATTTGAATTTTCAGGCATGATAAAATTCTATTAACAATTTCTCATTTATCTTTCAAGCAATTCGGTTTTGAGAGATGCGAGCGAGAATGCAACATGGAGTCTTCCAATTGGTTGACCTTGCTGGCATTGACAGTGTCGCGCGGAGACGCTTGAGACATGGCACATGACAGTGAATTCCCTTTACATGGACTATGGTGAGGAATCCTCGACAATCCATACTGGCACTTTTTATGTTTGGAGGACCATTGGAATCTTCATTAATTTTAGTGCTTTTTCTCTTGAAAAGATACTAAGGAGTATTATGTTCCTTCACAAGCGATGTTAGTAGCACCTATGTCATAAAGTCTCTACGTTTAAAAGAAAGTGCTTTTAATTAACTAAAAGTAGGACTCAGTACGAGCTGAGTGAAATAACTCTAAACTACATAGTACTCAGCACAGACTCAACTTTTCCTACACTAATCCGTAACTTATTTAATTATACAACAAAACTAAGTTGTTTTCTCTTAAACAAACTCAAGTCAGCTTTATTAATTAAGAGTCTACTAAGTACTCAATTAATTTCACTAACCTTGATAGTTTTCTATTTCCAAAACTATAAAGTATCGTGAGGTACTATTAACTTGAGTTCTACACAAGTAACGAGGGATCATACAACTTTGGTAGAAATCCCATTTGATCGTCTAGAGCTATCGGGTTCCATGTCAGTCTAGAACACTAAGTCTAAAGGTTCCCCGGATGGGAAGCCAAGTTTAGGTTAACCTCTAGCGGCTCAATACTTTGGGATCCTATGAGGTCACACACTTTAGGTCTTTATCGGACTAAGTAAAGAACCTATAGACTAGGTCTATGCTGAGAATATATGTTTATCGAATTCATTAGAAGAATTCTTAATTGGTTGGACCAAATTTATAATTAAATGGAATAAAGAGAAAATAGGGAAAATGTACGAAGCGGAGCAAGGGAATTTTTCCCATTTCGAATATCCCCCAAATGAACATGGAATGTTTAGAGTGGGGCCTACACGGCTGCCCTATGAGTTAAAAAGCTCGGGGGCAGCTAGTGCACAGGGATAGCCCGTGCATGCTACCGGGCTGCAAGCCCGCAAGCACTTTCCAAGGCAGTGCTTGCAAGGGCTTGCCGTGCACACGGGTCCTACTGACCCGCGTGGCTAACCTGCATGTGGTATAGGAATATTCTCATCCCACATAGTGTTTTAGGGGGTTTCTAACACTCCCCCTTTTCCCTATATATAAGCCTCCATTCCTCATTATTCATCACTTTAGCTCAGCCTTTCTCTTTGAGTTTTACATCTCTTCCTTCATTCATTGTGCCAGATCCTTCACGAGTTTTTCCAAACAATGAAGAATTCTTTTGAAGGTTCTTTCTAATTGATGTAAGCCTTCTTGGTTTATATTTTCTTGTTGGTCTTCGAGTGGTTTAGTAGCTGCTGTCTACTAACTGGTTCTACCTTAATGAGGTTTTGATCTGTGAAGATCCATGTAGATCAATCATAGAGGCTATCCTAGTTTGGATGCTCATGCTAATGAAGTTCTGCCCAATTGCTCTAAGGAAATACCACATCCAAAAGAAAGAGAAGCATGCATCAACTGGTAATGTCCTAAACTTAGATTCTAGGTTTCTTTTATAAGTTTTATAAACCTATAAGCATCTATTGAACCTTTTAACTTAGATTATATCAATCATTATATATTTAGGATATCTTTAGGTTAATTATAAGTTTTGAAATTCCACCTTACAATGTTTGCATGTTCAATTACTATAATGGTTAACCGGCAGAAGGGTCCATGTTAGTAGTAAAGGTGGAATAAGGATTGATGAAGTTATAGATACCCATTGTCTGATAGGTCTCTTGGGAAACGTGTGGCTCTTTTAGACTATAGTTTGATGTAGCATCAAACTCACTTTCTATACCATACCCCAAACAATATGGAGCACTTTCGTAGGGTTTGGTGATAGTATCACAGATTGGAGAGAAATATTTTGAGAGATCATCATCAATCAAATCTTAAAGATTGAAATCAACTGAAGGAAGACCATCATTTTCTTCAGTAGGTGCAAGGATGGAATAAGTTTTTGAGAGAGATTCAATAGGTGAGGTTTTTGAGGTGGCAGTTTCAGTTTCACTTGAAGAAGATATAAAAGTAGAAATTTACTATTGGTAAGGGTGTTTCTTTTTTATAGCTATTATGAAAGTAGGGTTCTTGCACCTGTTCATCATGAGGACCTTGTTGAAATTCTTCCTATCTATCAAGGATCCAGTAGTAGGATAATGAGAAGGGAAGTTGTTAGTGTGAATTTTCAAAAATTGGAAGAACCTAGTGAAAATCATGCCATAGGATTTTCTGGCTTTGAGTTATCTTCTGGTGATATTAAAGAGGATCAAGGAAGGTAGATTCAGGAGCTTGTGATTGATAAGATGTCAGAGAATGCACCTATCAATTCAAATCAACAAGGCATGGTAGAAGGTTCAGGATAAAAGACTCTAGAGTTTATGTTTAAAAGGTTTGAAATTGACATTGAGTAAACCCACATCAATTCTTATGGTTGAGTTCAAAGGGATTTGGGCTTCATTAAATAGATACTGATCAAAGGAGGATGGATAAAGATTTTGGATGGCAAGAGAATACATTTTGGTGCCAATGTTAGGGAGGTCAAAGATGGTGCTGATAATAGAGGCATCAAAGGTTAAAATTGATTATTTAGACAAACCCTAAAATTATCTTGACTTACCTTTTTCAAAGAGTTGTAGAATTATTCTAAAAGGTCTTCATAGATGTTATTTCTAAGATTGAGAAAGTTTAGCCATTTTTATAGTTGAACAATTCATAAACATCTAGATAATTATTCTTGAGGAAGTGAATGTCTACAAATTTGCATTTGGTAAGTTCTTAATTGTGAACTCCACTATATACCAGATTCTTAGGCTTTGCAAGTCCCTCAATAGACCGGAATTCATCTAAAAAAGGTTCACTTCTCTCTTTGATGAATTTAGAGAAATTCATTTCCTCACTTCTTTTTCTTATTACTAACTTCTTCTGCATTTTCTCTCCTCATTTTTGTGTAGGAAGAAGGAATTGCAGTGGATAGGATTTTATAAGCAAGAGAAAAATAGTGACAAAGAAATGAAAGGTCAAGAAGTAGCAAATCTCTCTTGTAATGATTGTTGGTGGATTTGGCTGTGCATTTTCCATGAGGAAGAGGCAGGTAGAGGCTAGGTTGAGGATAACGACTCAAAAGCATCTTTTTCAAACCACCTCTTTTTAACACATTATCCTAAAAGATCCTAATTAATCCAAATGTAAAAGATTCCTTTTCGAGAGAAAAAAATTTTTGTTTGTTTCTATGGTTGGTAGCCACAAAGGGAGTAAGAAAAAATGAATCTTTTCATGTAGGGTTGTGTTTTTTAAATAAAATACTTGCATGAGTATTTCTAAAAAAGATGTATATTAAGTGGCTTCTTAACAAGCATGTAAGGGTATTCATGAAGGACAAGGTAATGTAAAAAGTGGTAAGTAAGTTAACATGAAGGTGACATGTAGACATCATGCATGCATATGTGGACAAGGTAGTAAGTTGGTTGATCTCATGACATTGGTTATTGTTTGTTAATCTAGATAGTAATTGAACCTGAAAACTTGCAAGGAGAAATTTCAAAACTTAAAATTAACTTAAAAAATCTTCTAGGCATTGCCATGTTTGATATAATCTAAGTTGAAATGTTCCATAGATGCTATTAGGTTTATAAAATATATTAAAAGAAGCCTAGCATCTAAGTTAAGAGCATTACCAATTGATGCGTTCCTTTCCCATGGTGCAGCGTTCCCTTAGAGTAATTTAGAAAAACTCTATTAGCACTAGCTTCCAATCTAAGATAGCCTCTACGATTGATCCACACGGATCTTCATTGACCATAACCCCCGTTGAAGAAGAACCGGTTGGTAGATAGCAACTGCTAGACCACTCGAAGACCAACCCAAAAATATTAAATGAGAAGGCTCACTTCAAAAGGAAAGAACCTTCTAAAGACTTCTTGCGATGTTGGAGAAACTCATAGAGGATCTCGGAAAAGGCTCACGATGAAAAGATGTCGAACTCAGAGAGAAAGGCTAAGCTGAAGTACTAAATAAAGGGGAACAGGGTAGCATATATATAGGGAGAAGGGGAGCTGAAAGCTCCCCTTTTTTCCCAATGTGGGATAGGGAAAACCCTATCCCACAACACTGGTCAACCACATTGATCCCTAGGATCTGACGACTGATCCATGTACAGCCCGAATAAGCCGGTTGTGTGTCAGCCGCGCAAGGCAAGCCCTTGCAGGCTTGCCTTTCCTCGCAAGTTGTGCTAGTAGACCTGCACAGGAAGCCCATACAAGCGCTGTCATAAGTAGCACTTGCGGGCTTGCTACCTGCTAGCACGTGCTGGCCTAGCCAACCCGCGTTAGTGGCTCGGGAGCAATTTTTCTCACGGGGCAGCCACGCAGACCCACCTCGAATAACCTATGTTTTTTGTAGCCCACTCGTAACAAAAAAATTTCCCTTGCTCCGCTCCATGCAATTTTACCCAAATTCTCGTTTAATTCATTTAATTATCAATCTAGTCCAACCAATTAATAATTCATCCGATGAATTTGACAACCTTAATATTCTCAGCATATACCTAGTCTATAGGTTCTTTACTTAGTGCATTAAGGACTCAAAGTGTGTGACCTCATAAGATCCTGAAGTATAGAGCCGCTGGATGTTAACCTAAACTTGGCTTCCCGTCCGGGAACTTTTAGGCTCAATGTTCCAGATCGATATGGAACATGATAACTCTAGACATTCAAATGGGCTTTCTAGTAAAGGTTTATGATCCCCCGATACTCGAAACTTCACGTGCTTGTGACTTGATTTGATTTTGCAATAGTAACCAATACAATATACTCCTTCCATCAACTTAAGTACCAACTAGTTTATTGAGCTCATTTTAAGTGTTATCTCATGTATAGCCGTGGCTATCCTAGAATTAGACTTGTTCACGAAGAACACCACTCACTATAATGTATCAATATTGACTAGAGACTCGTTCTATCAATCTTATACTCTGATCAGAGGTTTTGGAGTGTCTCTTCAACAAGAGGCCTTAAGGTACATCTTCCATTATATCACTATCAAGAGCGATGGATCCCATCTTGACTACTCAGCTTACCTACTTGTGATCATAGTCACCTGTATCATCCTGATCGTCAGGGTATGAATAAGTATGACCCAAAGTACAGCAACTCCTACATAAGGTAACTAGTATCTCACGTTTAAGGATACTTATACTTCTACTACAATAAGACATGACACCAACACATGGATATAGTTATTTTCAAGTGTGTGTCTTATGGTGGTCTCCAATGTATTACTCTAATACATTCATGTGTTAACTCAAGGTACCACCTTTAGCTCGTGAGATCAGCTGCTTGGATATAATCCAAGGAGTAAGTCTACACATGCTAGTCTGTCTGCTTCTTTGATGCCCAGTCTCAATGAAATTATGACTAGGGATATTTAGACTATTATTCATAGTAACACGTATGTGTAGTTCTCACACAACATAGCTCTCACTATATCCTTGCACTTTTACGCTATGAAGTAGTCACAGACTTTGTCTTATTAATGCGCATATATATAATACCATATATATATAATACCAACGAGATACATAAATTAAGCAAACATTGATAAATAACAAGGATGTCTTTATTACTATTAATAATAATCTGAAAACTGTTTGTACATTATAACTAATTAAGATATATCGCCCTAATTGCCTCTATGGCATACATCATGTCTAACAGTTATCTCGTAGCTAAACTAGTTTGCATTTGTCCTTATGTTTATGAAAGATAAAGAGGTAGAGAGACATACCTTATTTCTTCTTTCATGATGTGGGTTATGTATCCAATCAATCCTTCTAAGTTCTTCATTTTCAGGTTGATTATCCAAGCATGATAATTTTCTTTTCTTTTCTACTTATCTTGAGATAGATTTTTTATTACCTCATTTTCTCCATTTTTATCTTGAACATGTTGATGATGGGCTTTCAGAAGAGGATCCAAGCAAGATTTGATCATAGGGCAAGATCCCTTTGAGATTTTTGAAGTAGGAAGGATTTACTTGACTTTGTTATTTCCATATAAGTAATTATTTTAATCTACTAATTCCTTTCCTTTTTCACTTGTCTTTTTAATAATATCATTTTTAACAAAAATAGTGAATTTTTTAATAAGAAGGATATCTTCTTAAATAAAGGTTTTTGAATCATCATCTAAGTCATACTCTGGAATTTCTTCATGATACTTTTCTTCGAGTTTGTCCCAAATTTCTTTTATTGTAAAACAATCTGAGACTAGAATCAAGGAGTCATTTGATAAGTAACTATGTAAAATACGTTTGGCTCTGGAGTTTAGAAAAAGGGTTTTTCAATCTTCAATTTTAAATTCATACATTTTTTTTTGAAAAAAATGTCATTGTCCATAATTTTGGTAGGAACAACATTTCCCTCGGTTATTATTTTCCATAACCTTATGTCAATGGAATTTATAAACAATTGCATTTGAAATTTTAAGAGATTAATTTCCTAGATCAAGCATAGGAGGGTTTAGAATTGAAAAATCATTGCGTGGATAAATCTCATGTAACTTTTTAAAAATGTTAGCCATTTTAAGATCACTATAAGGATTTTATTCCTTTTGTTTAGAGTCTCGCTCTGATACCAATTGTTGATCCCAAATGGCTAGGAAATGTATTAGAGGGGTGAATAGTACTTTTAAAATTCCCTTAAAGGTTTAAAAACTTTTTGTTACTGAAAAGGATGTTTTAGCTCAATCTGAAAATAAATTATTTACAATAATATAAATGCATGAGGATAAATTGCAAGTAATTAAAATAGTAAAAGTCAAGAGATTGAGACATAATGGCTTTTATCCTGGTTCAGCAACCATTGGCTTAGTCCAGTCCCCAAGTAAAGTGACTTGATATTTTTCCTTTATATGTGTTTTCTTTACAGGCAAAAAACAAGACTAGGGATACTTTTTCCGAGCTTAAGTATCAAACCTTACGGCTGTTGTTTTTTCGGGCTCAACAACAAAACCTTTTCACCACTACTTTTAAGGGTTCAACAATGAAAACTTTCTTGTTTTTTTCTGGACTGAACAAAAAAAACTAACCGTTGTTTTTATGAGCTCAACAACAAAACCTTACTTTTTGTATTTATAGGCTTTACAACAAAACCTTACAGTTCTCGTTATTGTAATTTGACGTTGATGCACACTAACGAAGTTATTTCTCTTTGATGCTTGATGAATTGCAGGGAAGATAATCTTTTGAAACTTGTATTAAATAGCTTTGTTTGTAGTCCTCCAAGTTTCAAACTTCAACTGAATGCCTTTCTATACGCTGTTGGTGCAGGTAGGAACTAGCCGCTAGAGAGGTTTTGAGGTAACCTTCCTTGTAGTATTTCAAGGCAATATGACCATTGTCCTCCACTAGTCATTATGCTATGAGAGAGAAAATCTCTTCCTACTGCAAAGAGTGCAAGGTATGGTTATGAGTTTGATCTTGGACTTTATCCATGCTATGAAGAGAGAAACTCAATTCTTCTGTTGAGGGATGCATGGGCACATGATCTTGGACTTTGTGTTTATCATCGGTTCCCTTATTTGTACTTGTGACATTGTCCTTCCCATATTCTATATGTATTTGTGACTTCTTCATATAGTATATTATGACTCATTAATTAATAAAGATTGTACTTTGTTAATTAATCAAGAATATATTTTTAGTACTTTTGTTAGTTTGGTCTATTTGCTATAATCATCAAAATTAGACTCAACTGAGTGAAATGAGTTGAGACATGGTTAAGGTCTTCCATTTATATTTGCGAAGTTACCTTTCCTCGTCTACAAGAGATCGAATAAATCATCGATCGACACTGTTGTCACCCGTGCTTCTAGTGAACCACATAAATTTCTATATGTGGACCACTCAAACCGTCTAATACGGCATCAATAACATCCTCGATTGTTACATTACATAGAAGAGAAATAATTCTACAAATATTCTGAAATAGATTCGATACCTTTCTTGAGAGAATTCAGTTGTTGTTTGAGGTCGTGAATATACGTGAGATCCAGATGCATAGGTTGTCTCTAGTTTAACCTAGGCTTCCCTTACGGATTTAACTCCAATAGTTTGTGGTTAGATGTATGGTGATATCAAATTTAACACGAGACTAAGCACCTGTTGATCTTGACGCTTCTAGATTAAAAACACGGGATTTAGAGAGTTGTCTACCTGAAATTCGGCAGGTTTAGAAGAAGTTTCATCAACATATTTGAGCAGGTCACAACCTACTGTAAAAGGTTTAATAAGATTCTTCCACAATAAGTAGTTGCTCGAATCTAGCTTAATGGACAGTTGATGAGTTGTCATTAGTGTGATTAAGAGAATAGTTTCATTAGTGGTTGAGGATAGAGCAAGGGAAGAAGAAGAATTAGAAGAACCTAATGTTGCCATCTGGAATCAAAGAAGAAGATGAAAACAAAAAGGATAAGAAAAAAATTCAACAATTGATCGGCAACATGCCTAGGGATGGTAACGGGCTGAATCCGTACCGGATCCATCTTGGACTCGGTCTAGATCCATTTGAATGTACTAGATTCGGATCCGTCTTGGATCCGATGGATCTATAAGTTTAGGATCCAGATCAAGATCCAACGGAGGCCACAGATCCGAGTCCATGTAATTAACATCTAATTCTTAGTTTCAGCTTTCATTCTTGTACCTTTTACCTTAATTTAAATAATTTACATGCTCATTAAATTTTTTTCATTCAATTGGACTTACATGGATCTCAAATAATATCAACTGTCTAATATTTTCGAGGTAAATAATAAATAAAAATATACAAATGGTCTTTTTTAAGGATCTGGATCCGGGTTTCATTGTAAAATCCATTCCTGGATCCGTATCTGTTTTCTTGGACCAGAATCCAACCCAGATCCAACATGATCTATAAAAATAATATCTAGATCCTGAATAAGGGATATGAATCAATGGATCTTGACCAGGTTCAGGATCTGTTACCATCTCTAGTTATGTCTTACATGCTATGATAGATTACCATGGAAGATCAATTAGGTTTTTAACAATAATCTCATAACGTTAACTGGTGTGGAGGATTTCATTTTATTATTGTATTTCACTATATTATTTACGTATACTATTTATTACAAAATAGAAAAGCTGTCTATTAAGAAATACCGAATATTAATTGGTATATACATATATATATATATATATATGTGTGTGTGTGTGTGTGTGTGTGTGTGTGTGTGTGTGTGTGTGTGTGTGTTATTATATATGCGCATTGATAAGACAAATTCCTTGACTACTTCATAGCATGAAAGTGCGAGGACATAGTGGGAGCTATGT
>CATIWQ010195616.1:0-12249 GCA_949673415.1 Euphorbia schlechtendalii | reverse complement strand
GTTGCATGATTTATTCCATTCTAGAAAGTTTGTAGAATAACATTCTAGGGTAAACCATGATAAGGACTAACTCGCTGAAGTTCCTTATAACATTCCTAGGCTTCGTACAAGGATTCACTATCTTTCTCGGTAAAGGAAGTGATTTCTTTAATGAGTCTTGCGATTTTGGCTTAAGGGAAATATTTAGTCAGAAAGGCTTGGGCTAATTGATTCCAAGTGGTGATTGAATTTGGGGAAATGCATTTAACTAAACTTTTGCTTTAACATGGAGCGTAAATGGAAATAAGCGAAGTTTAACTACTTCATCAGGAACATTGGGCATTTTGAAAGTGTCACAAACTTCAAGAAAGTTTGCAATGTGAGAATTCAAATTTTCATTGGGTACACCATAATATTGCACATTATTACTAATCATTTGAAGTAATGATGGCTTGATTTCAAACTGATTTGCTGCAATTGGTGGTCTAGCAATTCCTTGATTGTTACCATTGATGGTCGGAATGACATAATCCATGAGTCTTGGTTGAGGTTGATCTTCATTTTGTTGTTCTTCTTTAGCCATCCTTCTTCTTTGTCTCTTATTTTCCTTTTTCTTCTCCTACCAAATCATTCTATTTCTGATTCAAAAGAAGCTAAACTTTCTCCCAAACTACGCGTACTTGGCATGCAGACGCTAGAAAGAAAACTCAATGAATAAGCAAGAAAAATATGTTAATAACAAAGTATAAATACTTTAAAATCAAAAATAAAAATAAATCTTATTAACATGTAAATATAATTGTCTGTTCTCGACAATTTGATCTCTAGAACGAACTTGCTTTCCCCGACAATGGCGCTAAAAACTTGGTTGCAAGGTTTTGACTCTACTAATTCTAAGGGCTTATTATTATGTAATGATGCCAAAAACCTTGTTCCCCACTTCTCTACCGATAAGATAAGAGTTCAAAATACGAATAGGTGTTGTCAATACCATTTATCAGATAGAAACATGGTGACCACTGCAAGTATAGTTCTAAAAGATATCGATCCCATAGGGAAGGAATTCAGTTCTAAGGACCAACTAGAGTTACGGAACTAAAGAAAATAAGATAATTTATATTGGAGGGTTGGATTGGTGGGTAGATGAATGGATAGATGCATATGCAGATTACAAAAGATGCAAATTATATAGATATTCTCTAAGAGGAAAAATATGCAAAGTCATCAAGAATACTTCGTACACTAGACAACTTTAACAAACACGGTTCTAGATGCCCAAATATTCAATTATTCATTGCAGAGCAACACATGAAATGACTTTTCTAAATCTAGGGTAAACGAATTATGACACTTATAAGAACCTGGATAACATTAATACTATGCTTAGTACGGGTCGCTCTCACATAGCCATATTTAGCAAGTTACCACTCCAAAAATGTTGGCTCACTAAATAGCGTTATAATCACAGATCCAGTGATCAGACACAGTCTTGTTAACCCCGAAATCATTCTTAAAGTCAACTCAAAAGCATATAACTTGATTAATATAAATTTATGACACATAGACATATCATACACTTTAAAATAGAAAGTATAAGTAGAAAACAAAGTAAAGTTAACAAAGTAAAGTTGTAAGGTATGCAAGTGAAAGCTAAAGTTGATTAAACCGTATCCACTCTTTTAATGGGAGTCGTCAATTCCCGCAATTCCTGCATCTACTTTGAATCCAGTCTTTACTCGTACAGAACCTCTTCTAGGATGCTATTCTTTGTGAATATCGAAAAAATGAATGTTGAAGAACGAAAAATTTTATTGATAAGTGCTTTGCAATTACACTCATACAACAATCGCTCAAATTTGTGGAGAAATTTAGTGATCAAAATAAGAGTCGAATCACTTAAACATTTTTCTCACTAACACTTTGAACTAGCAAAATCTATGCAATTTCTACTCTCTATCTATGAATACACACACATCACACTCACACACTATGCACTACTTTTCCACACAACACCACCCATGAAATTGGTGTGATTTTGAACCCTATTTATAGAGTGCGAAGGGTTGCGTCTATCCAAATGAAAAGTCATGTCCATTGGCGAAGGATTGCATCACTTTATTATGATTGAATGCAAAGTCTTATCCTTATCCACAATGGATAAGCACCTTTTCATGATTGGTTGACTTCCAAAAGGTGTCTTTTCGTTTGGTAGTTGATAGCGGTTGATTGTTTTTATCCGGTGGTTGGTAGTTGAAAAGATATAACCCATAACCATCAGAAGTCGTGACTGCGAATCCCATGTCGTAATCGTGAAAATTGGTTGGCAGCGTTCTATTTATGAAGAGTGACAAGTCACGACCACGAATAAGTGTCACGTTTGTGAAATGTCGCTTCTTCATGATTCTTCTTTGCAACTTTGCCGATCTTTGACAACTTCGATCCTAAGCCAAATCCTTGTGTTCCACGCATCTTTTTGCACCTTTTTCACTCTTTTTACATAGAATTCCACTTCTAATCATTTCACTCCCAAGATTCACCTATTTTCTACACTTTCATAAAAAATAACTACATACCACGTCAAATCTTTTATATGAAGTATAAAATGACTCAAAACCATATCGTTTTATATATAGAAATATCATGATAATAAGTGTAATCATACATTTATCAGATTGTTATCCCTCAGCGTGGATCAAGCCATCTCAACTATTGTTCTATTCTTCCTTTCTACAACCCCATTTTGTTGAGGTGTATAAGGAGAAGAGAAGTTCTGGTTAATGCCATGCGCTGAATAGAATTCTTCGAAATGAAAATTCTCGAATTCACGTACATGATCACTTGGGATTCTACAGATTTTATATCCAGTTTCGTTCAATATGCATTTACCGAGATTGATAAAAGATTCATAAGTCTCATCTTTGCTACTCAGCAAGACTACCCATGTGAATCTTGTGAAGTCATCTACTACCACTAATGAGTACCTCTTACTACCCAAGCTCATAGGCTGAATTGGGCCAAAAAGATCAAGGTGGAGTAATTCTAACGTTCACTTAGTTACTACGTGATCTATTGATCTAAATGATTTCTTAACTTGCTTACCAAGTTGACAAGTAGAGCATAGTTTATCCTTTCCAAAGCTGATATTGGATAAACCCACAACTAATTTTTTGGCTAGTTTGGAGAGAATGTTCATATTAATATGACCCAACCTTCTATGCCAAAGCCACAAATTATCCTCCTTAGATACAAGATAAATGTTAGTGGAGCCAGGGGATAGATCAATCATATATACATTATTGATCCTAGGAGCAAGGAGTATAGTTGAGTCAATCTTACAGTCAATTACTGAGTATCCTACAGAGTCAAATATAACCATCCTGCCTTTGTCACAGAGTTGGGCTACACTGAGTAGAATGAACTTGAGACCCTTGACAAGAGAAACCTCTTCGATTGAAGGAGAGACACCAACAGTGCCACAACTTACAATCTTTCCTTTCTGGTTATCTCCAAAACTGACACTTCCATTTCTTTTACGCTCAATGAGATGAACTGGCTTTATCTCCCATTATATGCCTTAAGCATCCACTATCCAAATACCACATTCGAGAGTCATCAACGGATCTAAGACTCACCCGCAAAACAATCACATTTTCTTAGGTACCCATGCTTTCGAGCTGGGTCCTCCTTTGTTAGCAGTGCTTAGGTTTATCCAATTGTACTCGTCATAATAACCATTTTTATGCTAATAAAGAACCGTGGCATGTCTAGCTTTCCAATAAAAACCGCACACTATTTTTGGTTTGGGTTGGCTCGCTTTCTTTATTTAGAGGAATTTTTCCTCTTAGAATTGTGATTTTGGTTACTCTAAGTTTGATTGTTGGCTGGAGGAGGAACCTCTTTCTTCTTTAAAGCCGTTACCTCAACAGTCAACTCATCTAATTGCTTAGTAAGCTTACTAATTGAACATTCTTGATACTAAAAAATTTCTTGAAGAAAACAGATATCAAGCTATAAGAAAGCATTAGTATCTTCCAAATCGTACTTCCCATCACTATCTCTTTGATGTTTTTCATTGACTTATTAGTCAGTTTCATAACATCGAAGAGAGCCTGGTTCAATGGACAAAAGAATTTTAGAATGTACCTCAGTTTGAGGAGCTTTTCCTTTATCATGCTTAGCTTTAGAGTTGACAGCAGAATGATCTCTACAGGAGGTAGATTTTGAGCCTTCGCCTCTATTCTCTGTGGCCATCAAGCAGAGGTTGGCTAAATCAGTAGCTTCTTCATCAGATGACGAAGATTCTTCTGATTCGCTCCAAGTGGCAGCAAGTGCCTCATTTTTCTTGGAGAACCTCTTCTTGAACTTGTTCTTCTTCGCCTTTGGACAGCTTGACTGGATGTGACCTTTCTCTCCACACCCGAAGCACTTGATATCTTTGCTGTGCTCCTTCTTCAATTCTTCCTTAGCTCCACACTGGTGCTGAGTTGACTTGATTTTAGTGGGAAACTTCTTCTTACTGTTGAATTTCCCATCCTTCTTAATGAAGTGTTTGAAACACCTGATTAGAAGGGCCATTTTCTCATCAGAGTCGCAGCTAGTGGACTCATCGGATGAATCTACTTTAAATAGAATGGCTTTACACTCCTTGCCCTGATTCTTCTTGGAGTCATATGAGTATTTCCTCAGAGACATTTCATGAGTTAGCAAGGTGCCTATCAGCTCATCATAGCTGTAGGTCTTAAGATCATGAGCCTCCTTGATAACGCTCTTCTTCTAATCCCACTCTACTGTAAGAGTGCGGAGAATCTTCTTCACGAGCTCTTCCTCGCTGAACTCCTTTCCAAGCCTCTTCAGTTCATTACAATTAATGAACCCGGTATTTATGCTCTGAATACCCTCACTGGCACCCATTGAGAACATCTCATACTCTCTCAGCATGAGATTGATCTTTGACTTCTTCACCTTGTCAGTCCCCTCATAGGTAATCTCCAGCTTTTTCTAGATCTCCTATGCAATTTCACATCTTGAGACCTTGTTGAACTTAGTAAGATCTAACACACAGTGTAAGTAATTAATTGCTACGGCATTCTCTTTAAGAAGCCTCGGGTCAACGTCATCATTGTCCTCTGGATCTACTGGCATATGCACACCATTCCTCATAATAGTGGGAACTCTAGTACCAAGATCAATTGTGAGTTAGGACTGCATGCTTTGTGATTGGATAAAATTTTTCATTCTATTTTTCCAAAAAGTATAATGATTACCATCAAATAGAGGTGGTCTAGTAAAAGACATTCCTTCTTTAAGGAGCCTAACTAGAGCTGGAAGAATAGTTGTTGTAAGCCATTTATGGATCTTACTCAAAGATGGTTAGTCTAAAAGTTGAACAACAACTTTGATACCACTTGTTGGTCCATAAATAAGCTATAAACAACAGTAGAGAGGGGGGGGGGGGGTGAATGCGTTGGTTACTTTTAAGTTTGTCAAAAATCTTTCACCAAATTCAATTTTTATATGCGTGCTTAGTGCTGTATAAAAACTTATAAATTGCTCAGCTTTGTTGGCACAGTTTATCTTCAATCTTTAGCTGAGTAAGACATACTGAGCATAGAACGGATAATAAGTAAGAATGATAATAAGAGAGAGAGAGAGGTGAATGAGCAATTCACTGATAAGGCTAAATGCTTAGAGTTAGAACATTAACACCTGAGATTTATCCTAGTTCGGCCCCCAGTCTACCTCCAATCTCTGGATATCATCTCCGAGCTTTAATCCACAAGTGATTCAATCCTTTAATAGGCAAAGAAGCCTTTACAACAAGTAGACACGATTACAGAAACTACCCTCCTTTCTTACTACCGTTCAACTCAGTTTGGATACCGTTCCCAAACTGACATTCAGATTAATATAAGAAAAACTGAATTCAACTTATAAAAATGTTGAATCCTTACAATGTTAATCTAATCTATTTCTCTCTATTACAAACAGATAAGGACTTTTGATGTTTGCTTGATTGCTTGTGATGGAATTTCTTTGGAAGCTAGAGTGATTTGCACAGCTCTTAAGAAATTCGAGGTGATTTACCAAGTTTGAACATTTGCTCCAGTCTTCTATTTATGCTCTGAAGCACTAAGAAGTAGCCGTTGAAAACTTTACAAAATTGCTGATCTTCAATTTCTCATCTCTTTTAATCTTTCAAATCTTCCTGTTGGAGACAGATTCCAAGACGTTTAGAGATAGGAATTTGAACGTTGAGGTGTGATAAAATTCCATTGATAAATTCTCATTTCGCCTTAAGCAATCTGGATTTGAGAGAGGCGCGCTATAATGCAACGTGGAGTCTTCCCATTGGATGATCTTACTGATGTTTGCAAAATCGTATGGAGACACTTGAGATGAGGCTCATAATAGAAATTCCTTTTACTTGGACTATAGCGGGGAATCTCTGATAGTCGTACTGACATTTTTGATGTTGTGAGGACCACAAAAATCTTTCTTTATTTCAGCACCTTTTATCCTAAAAAGCACTAAAAGAATATTCCGTTCCATCACAGACAACATTAGTAGCACATGTGTCATTACATCTCTACGTGTTAAATAAAACTTGTTTTAATTAAATAAAAGTAGAGACTCAGCTCGTGCTGAGTGACATAATTCTAAACTATGTAATACTCATCATAGACTCAGCTTTTTTTACTCTAAGTTATAACTTAATTAATCATCCAGCACACTAAGTTATTCTTCCTTGAATAAACTCAAGTCAGCTTCATTAATTAAGGGTCTACTTAGTATTCAATTAATTTTACTATCCTAGTCAGTTTGTTATTTCCAAAACTACTCAGTACTGTGAAGTACTATTAACTTGGGTTCTACAGAAGGAATGAGAGCTGTTTGAGTAATTGGAGAAAGTGAAGAATGGGTGGTCTTTTATTGGGAATGGTTTGGAGAAGAAGGAGAATTTATAGTTTAAGGTGTATGGGAAGGAGAATTTATAGTTGAAGTGGGAATTTTGGAATTTATAGAAGGAGGGATTTCAAGTGTTATAGGATAACTGGGTAAAGCATTTATAAGTACCTGAGGGGTGACTGATTGACCCAAGGATGGTTTAACCTCAGGTAACTTAGCATGATTTAGAAGAGTCTCAGTCTGAGTGTGAATTGGGTTAGGGATGTTAGAATCAAGAAGATCATATTCTTCCTAATTGATGATCTCCACATCATCAACATCCTCATCACTGGTCACTATTTGAACATTTTTCTTTGAGCGTAGAGTGATAGATCTCTTGCATTGAGTACCCCTTGCCTTGGAGATAACTTACTCCACATGAGCAGCAACACAGGGACTGATTTTTCAGGGTTTTCTTTGCTTTTCTTAGAGCTCCCCAGTCCCGCATCATCCTCAGCTTCCTCAAGCTTGCGCTTGACGTAGGCTTTCCCCCTACTCTCTTGCATCCTATTCTTCTTCAACCTTTTATTTCACCTCAGCTACCCTCTGAGCACGAGTTCATCTTACTCCTTGGCCTAGCTTGAGTCTGGGCAAGTGTATATCCTACCCTTGTTTTTGCTGGACTAGCTTTAACCTTTTAATATCTAGCCTTTGCTTTGGGAGATGAGGGAGTAGTGGCTGGTGAAATTTGCTCCAACTGAGCAATCAAGGGAATGTCCTCTATGGTCTCCTCACTAGACCCTTCAAAATCAACCACAAACACATCCTCATCCTCCTTAACATGTTTTTGGGGAACACAGTGGGTTCCAACTTGTCCTTCTTCTTTGCATCTTTTGCCTTAGTGTAGTGAGTGTGGACTTTTTTATTCCTCAGCTTGTGTAAATGAGTCATATCTAAAGTCCTCTTCAAAGGAATACTATTTCTCTCGGTCTATCAATAAATGAAGAAACATCCAACCTCACAGCCTTCATGAGGGCAGTGATCGGATAACCATAATGGTAAATGGTAGTAACTTTGGTTAGGTGATGAAGAATCAACACTGGCCAGTTAAGTTGCTTACCTTCTACCATATGGTAGACCACACACCTCTTGAAGTACGTGCAACTACTTAAAATCCTAGTTGTGAGCATGGGAGTTCGCTCCCGACTCGCGAGTTCGATGATGAAGTTGGAATTTTTTTACCTTACTAGTTTTCCACATTTTATAGGGTCCTAAATTCATCTGGATAAAGCCTACTTTGTTTCCAAGGGCTTAACCCTTCCTTAGAATTGTTCTTATCTCAAAAATCCTAAGGTTAAAATGCCATGTCGTTTATGACATGGCCTATATCATTAATGACATGACCAATGTTGTTAATGATATATCTACATTGCAGCAAAACCAAAATTTCACTTTCTGCATTTTTCAACTAAAAAGGAAATATTTTCTCACATGCTTGGATTTTTCCTACAACACCACACCCCCACACCTTACCTAGGACACTTTCCATCCAACATGTGCATTTGGATTGACAAACGAAAAAAAGAAAAAAGTAAAGCATGGCCTAAGGCTAATTTAAGTTGACTTTAGATTGAAGAGATCTCCTTAAAGATAGAGTTGGAGTTTCAGTAAGAGAGTAGATCATTTTTTCATGCAACTAGTGTAAGGGAGAGAGTTCAAAGTTCAAAGTTTGAGTTCTAAGTGTTCTTGAGTGTTTTTAAGGACTTGGAAGCTAATTTGAGACTTTAAGCACATAGATACTTAAAGTTTCTATTTGGTGAGTGTAAGTTAATGAAAAGGGCATGAACTTGGGTCATTTGGGATTCATCAGGCATGTTTGAGGTTTAGTTCTATTCTTAGACAAACTTGAGTTGAGTAGAGAAAGTAAGCAAACTTTGAGGTTTAGTGTCTCTTTAACAATTTTCAAGAAGTTCTAACTCAATTGAACTTAGTGTAGGTGTTTTTGGTAAGTATTTCCACCCATTTGAAAACTTATCTCCTTTCTATTTACAAAGATTCTTGTTTTACCAAAGTCCAAGGTTGAAGGAGAAGGGTTACTACTTCTTTTCTCCTCTTGTTGGGACTAACATATTCTAGGACATTTCACTTCCCTCAAGAGTAGTTATTACTCTTCATTCAAAGCTTTTTTATCAACTAAATCGAAAATAAAACCAATGAAATAAGGACTTTCCGGATATTTCGTGGACCTTAACGAAGTATATCACAACTACGGGGTGAGCTTTTGAGTTCCTAGATTCGTGCTTCACATGTATATGTTTGTTAAATGTGTTTAAATTTTAAAGCAAAAACAATGCAAAGGGCTTATTGTCTACCGCTGTAATACCGTTCACAACATTGTGATGTCGTTAATGACAACAGCAATTCTATTAACAACATTATAGTGAAGATAGTTTGTTCGGAAATTTTTAAGTATCATTTTATGTTCAAGAGAGTCAATGGTGACTATTCAGACTTGAAATTTGAGTTTTTAGCAACATAAAATATATACTTGAGAATTTTCTTGAACTTGAAATTGGTCCGAAAGGTATTCAAATGGTTAAAGTTAGTTACCCTTCATCGAGATATTATTTTACTAACTTTGACGATTCTTCTTTCAGAACGGATTCAATAATATCATTTTGTTATTTATTTTTGGCTTAGATTTATTTTGCTAATATATTATGAAGTTATGTTAGGAAACCCTGACGAAGGGAACCTAAGTTCCCGAATAACCGACCCGACAAAACATTCACATGTGGCATTTTCACTAAATAAAATGATTAACATTTTCGTGTATAAAATGAACTTTTTTTACATAAGATTTTTGATCTCCCGTTATTTTCAATTAGATCGCTAGGGTCTCATGAAAAATCAAATCGAACATACTTGTGACTGCTTGTGATGTGCGATATTATTTGTGTTAACCTTTGTGGATGCATGTAGATTAGGATTAGATGATTATTAGGATTCAATTTCCTTCAGGTATCGCATTTAATTTTGAAATCAATTATAATATTTATTAGAAATTGATGTATTTTAGGTGATTGTATCCCTTAGATTTTGATGTATTTAGGTGAATTGTATCCCCCATCTCAAAATATAATTAATCCCTTTTAGATCGGGTGCATTTACTTTCCTACGTGTTTACTTTCCGTAATTTAATTATTTACTTCTATATGCATGCGTGATAAAATAATCACCTAAGCCAAAAATATCTAGATTAGTTCGAATATTATAAATGTGGTTTCTAATGTAGTGTAATTTGAGTCAAATGATGACACAGTAAGTAACTCATCTAAACTCGAATCTATGTACTATGGTACAGATTAGGCAAACGGATCTAAGCTGTATCAAATTTTATTGGAAGAGCTGATCCGGGTGGTAACTCTGTAACATAGGCTAGAGATTTAGGTCACGGGTCTTTAAAACTTAACTCCTTTTCATGTACACTAAAATTTCATTTCGAAAACCTCACACCCCATCTCAAGGGGCCGGTGCCTTGTAGCGATCGCGCTGGTCAAATGTTGTCTACTCACAGTGGCGACTCCGCTGGGGATATCTTTTTTAAACTTAAAAGTTTAAAAGATTATTGATGAGTATTGAAAATTCATCAAATAAGTTAACCCACATTTAAAATAGATTAAACAAAAGCATATGCATTAGATGGCTTAGTCTTTAAGATTAGGGCGTCTTGTTTACCGAGAAGCTTGCGAAAGTATCATTTGCGACCCCCTAGTGACCAAAGATACTTAGCAAGTGGATCACTTGTTGCCATATGGCATGAACCTCCCTTATACGCACCTATTTAGGGAGAGACTTGGAATGTATCATAGTGCAACAAGAACCTTCTTCATCAACAACCCATGACTGAACTCATATAAGGAAACCGTAGATACTTTACCCAGGTTTACGAAAACAATTATATATCTTATGCAGGTTTTTTCTTTAATACCTCATGATATTAAGATGACCCAAGCCTAGATTTAGATACCTAACCCTTACGCGCTGGAGATGTAAGTTGGAAGAGATATGTTCATGTTATGTGCTATAAGTTTACTTCTTTTTATCATCACGTTTATGTTAGACATGATGTATACCCTAGAGGCAATTAGGGTGATATGTCGTTATTAGCTATAATGTACAAATAGTTTCAATTTATTAATAATAATCAAATGCATCTTTGTTACTTGTCAGTGCTTTCTTTTTATTGTATCTCACTGGTATCATATATGTTTGAATATGTATATGCGCATTGATGAAATAAAGTCTGTGACTAATTCATAGCTTAAAAGTGCAAGGACATAGTGGGAGCTATATGGAGTGAGAACTGCACATACATGTTACTATGAATAGTCTAACTATCCCTAGTCGTAGTTTCATTGAGACTGACATCAATGGAGCAGATAAACTAGATACTCCTTGGATTAGTTCCAAGTAGCCGATCTAACGACCTAAAGGTGGTACCCTAAGTTAACACATCAATGTATTCGGGTAATACATTGGAGACCTCCATAAGATAGACACTCAAAAATAACTATATCCATGTTGGTGTCATGTCTTATTGTAGTAGCAGTATGAGTACCCTCAGACCTGAGATACGAGTTACCTTATGTAGGAGTTGCTACACTTCGGTTATACTTACTCATACCCAGGTGATCAGGATGACACGGGTGATTAGGGGTATAGTGATGATCACCTGTTGGTAAGTTGTGTAGTCAAGATGGGATCTATAATGGATATGTACCTTAGGGCCCCTTATTGAAGTGATACACTCATAAACCTCTTATCAGAGTATACGATTGATGGAACGATTTCTAATCAATCAAGATACAAAATCGTTGAGTGGTGTTCTTCGTGAACAAGTCTAATTCCAGGATAGCTACGGCTATTACATGAGCCGACACTTAATCCGAGCTCAATAAACTAGATGGTACTTAACCTGATGAAAGAAGTGTATTTTACTGGTTACTACTGCAGAATTGGATCAAATCATAGGCATGTGACGTTCCAAGTATCAGGGGATCATACGCCTTTATTAGAAAGCCCATTTGATCGTCTAGAGCTATTGGGTTCCATAACGGTCTGGAACACTCAGCATAAAAGTTCCCAGACGGGAAGCGAAGTTTAGGTTAACCTCTAGTGGCTCTATACTTTGGGATCCTATGAGGTTACACACTTTGGTCTTTATCGAACCATGTAAAAAACCTATAGATTGAGTCTATACCGAAAATACAAGTTGTGAAATCAGTGAGAAGAATTACTAATTGGTTTTACCAAATTAATAATTAAAAGGAATAATGAAAAGATAGGTAAAAATAGTCAGAGCGAGCAAGTAAATTTCTTGTT
>CATIWQ010195589.1:0-29503 GCA_949673415.1 Euphorbia schlechtendalii | reverse complement strand
GAAATGCATGAGATATTTAATGTTATGGCTGCATTCACAAGGGGTTAGCATGCCATGATGTGAAATAACATGTATGTCAATCCATTTGAAACAAACAGGTTAGTTGTTAGGTAAAAATGAAAACATGTGGAAATGAAAATCCAACATCAGGGGTTGGATTTGAGGTCTATACAAGGCCTATGTGATATCATAAAGTGAATGATGTATATGAGGTGACCAAGTTTGAGGTTTCATACTATTACTAGGTCTCATAAGGAGGTTTAAATTATTTCGGGTAAGAAGTGTGGCATACCCTAATGAAATGAAAACAACTACCGTATGTAGCTATCTAATGAATGATTTGGTTAATTTCAACCAATTAGGGAAGAGTTTCAGATGCCTATGTGGTCATCGCTATTTGAGGGTATGTAATAATGCACAAATTATTGCTCTGTGTAGGTGAATGATTCAGGGTATGAAGCGTATACCCTTGAAGATTTGGTAAGGTAAGACTTTTGAAGTAAGTTGGCCCCTTGAGGGCTTAGTTTAGGACATCAACTAGGATATCCTTTAATGTGGGAAATGGTTTGGGTAGACATTTGCCATTTGGGCTATGTGGCATGTGTGATTGCCCTATGTGGGCTGTGAATTGGATGTCGAGCGGACATCTCAAAGATGATGTGTGGGATATATTATTTCCCCTTGTGGGCTAAGTGCCGGATATCAAGTGGACATCACACAGTAAAAGAAAGGTATGTTTGCCCTATACGGGTTAATAGTCGGATGTCAAGTGGACATCACGTTGGGAAGTGGTAAATGATGTTTCATGATTCTAAGTGGTTTCATGTTGTCCTAGGGTGACATGATCTTGAGTGCCAACTAACCCTAAGTATGTGTTCGCCACTTTTCTACTGATAAGTTTAATGATTTTTTCGCAAGATTTGGCTATATATTAATAGCGCCAAAAATTTGTTCACTTAAAGTATAGGTGTTGTCAGTACCTCTTATCAAATAGAAAAATGATGATAACTGCAAGTATACAGTTTTGATGTAGTTTTAAAAGATATCGAAACCACAAGGAAGTAAAAAAGATAGAATAAAGAAAATAAAATAGATTTGATATTTTGGATAGGAGGGTTAAAATGAAGAATGAGTAAATATAGATATGAAAGATTAGAGAATCTAAATATATAGATTTTTCCTAAGAAATAAGGATAGCAGAGAAAACATGCAAGTTCAACAAAGATGTTACGATTCACTAAACTAATCTAAGAAGCTCGGTTCAAAATACCTGGATGTTCAATTATTCGCTGCAAAACAACACATGAAATTACTTTTCTAAACCTAGCGCAAACGAATTAAGACAATTATATAAACCTGGACAACGTCAATACTATGCTTAGTACGGGTCGCTCTCACATAGCCACATTTAGCAAGTTACCATTCCAAAAATGTTAGCTCACTAAACAGCGTTATATCATAGATCCAGTGATTATACATGATATTATTAACCCCAAAACTACTCTTAAAATTAACTCCAATGCATATAACTTGATTAATATAAAAGACTTAACAAGAAATACGCATTATGACACATAGACATATCATAAACTTCAAAATAGAAAGTATGAGTAGAAAGCAAAGCAAAGTTGTAAGGTATGCAAGTGAAAGCTAAAGTTGATCAAACCGTATCCACTCTTTAATGGGAGTCGTCAATTCCTGCAATTCCTACATCTGCTTTGAATTCAGTCTCGGCCCGTACAGAACCTCCACTAGGATGCTATTCTTTGCGAATATAGAACAAACGAATATTGAAGAACTAAAACTTTTATTGATAAGTGATTCGCAAGTACACTTATACAACAACCGCTCAAGAATATAGAAAAATCTAATGATTGAAACAAGGATTTGAATCACTTAAACATTTTCTCGCTAACACTTATGAACAAAGTGAAACTAGATATTTTATTCTCTATCTACACACACTATACGTAACCCTATAATTGCTCTCTAATGCTGCACGAAATTGTAAGGTTTGGAACCCTATTTATAGAGTTCGAAGGGTTGTGTCTATCCATATGAAGAGTTGTGTCCATTGGCAAAAGATTGTATCACTTCATTGTGATTGGTTGAGAAGCTTCAATCTAATCCACAATGGATAGGCACCTTTTCATGATTGGTTGACTAATGATAGGTGTCTTCTCATTGGTAGTTGATGGTGGTTGATGGCGGTTGATCATCCTTATCTAGCGGTTGGTAGTTAAGAAGATTAAACCAGAAAACCATCCAAGTCGCGATCGCGATATACAAGTCGTGACTGTGAATCTTTGATTGGCATATTTCTTCTTTAAAGAAGAACAAGTCGCAACCGCGAATGATTGTCGCGACCGTGAATTGCATTTTTCTTCAGAATTCTCCTTGTAACTTCACCTATTTTTTACAGCTTCGATCCTAAGCCAAATATTTAAGTTCCATGCACCTTTTTGCACCTTTTTCACTCTTTTTTCATAGAATTCCACTTTAGATCATTTTACTCGCAAGATTTACCTAGTATCTACATTTGCATAAAAAAACTACATACCACATGAAATCTTTTATGTGAAGTATAAAAATGACTTAAACTATAGTGTTTAGTGTATAAAATTAATATGAAAATAAGTGTAATTATATACTTATCATGCCCTCACACTTAACTTTTGCCTTGTCCTCAAGGTAAATTCAACAGAAGTGTATAAATTGGTAAACAAGTTCATACCTCATTTGGCGAAAGACTATTGCAGTGAGTACCACATTCCACGTTGTAAAAGATTTCAAGTAGAAGTTCGAAATTTCCCACAAATTAGTAATGTGCAATTTATATAGTTTAGTTGCATAACTTTGCTCTTAATGGAGAGTCAACTGAATCGCATCTTCATATAAGCGTTATATGCATACTCAAATATTACCTTCTCTTACGCATAGTATAAAGTATAAAGGACATAGAAAGCACTCTTTGATTAATTTTTCTCAAGGCATTTTTAGGTAACCTAGGATGCTAAAACACTCTCAGTGGTTGCATTTTATGCTCCATACCACTCTCCCCTTTTTTAGTGCTTGCATTTTATGCTCCATACCACTCTCTCATTTTTTTCTTTTAAGCATATGTTTTTGAAGTACTTCGTACTTTGCACCCATTTTTCGTGCTATGCTTTCTTTTCTTTTTTCACTAAATGAATGGTTGCAATTTCTGCTCCGTACCATTACTCACCTTTTGCATAACTCATTGGTTATCCTCTCTTTCTTTTGATTTTTCTTTAATACCCTCATCCTTTATTGATCAATTTCAAAGTATTATGGCTATAGTTTCCTGACACTTTAAACACGCTCAATACTTATAGGACTTATTTGAGATTTGCATATAAAACTCATAGTAAGAATACCATTAGATATTACTCATCTTAAACTTATCGGAAGCATTAAACTAAAACTATATAACTTACACTAATTCATGTTGCATCGAAATATATATCGAAACTTTATTGGAATGTTGCTTTCGAATGTTACTCACCACTAATCCTTGCCAAATTGATAAAAGTTGTGCACTAACATCAAACTTGTAAATACTTAACACTCATAATAACCTTGGACAAATGTTAGTGAAGTATTAGAAATGATATTGTATAATTAACAAAAATATCAAGAAAAATTTTCAAATTCTTCGATTTTTTTATTTTATTCAATTTCTTTGGATTTTTTGGGATTTAAAATTGCCCCCCCCCCACACCAAAGAACACAATGTCCTTGTTGTGAGAGATTTTATTAAAAAATGAAAAACTAAACAAACAACTAACTAGTCTAAAAATTTGAAAAAGAGAGGTAAGAAAAGAATAAACCTGTTTTTATTGAGAAGGAGAATCCAGGGCCCATGTTGCAATCGCGAAGGCCTGTCGCGATTGTGACTTCCTTAATCATAGAAATAGTAGGTTTTGAAACCTAATATTCATGAGCGAGAGATGTATGTCGCGGTCGCGATCTTCTTTAATTCTTCAATTTGATCTCTAGAACGCACTTGCTTTCCTTGATAATTTGATCTTTAGAATGCTATTGCCTTCCCCGACAGCGGTGCCAAAAACTTGTTCGCCACTTTTCTACTAATAAGTTTAATAATTTGTTCGCAAGATTTAGCTATATATTAATGGCGCCAAAAACTTGTTCACGTAAAGTATAGGTGTTGTCAGTACCTCTTATCAAATAGAAGAATGATGATAACTATAAGTATACAGTTGCGATGTAGTTTTAAAAGTTATCGAACCCACATGGAAGGAACCAAGTCTAAAGATCAATAAGAAAGATAGAATAAAGAAAATAAAATAGATTTGATATTTTGGATAGGAGGGTTAGAACGAAGTATGAGTAAATATAGATATGAAAGATTAGAGAATCTAAATATATAGATTTTTCCTACGAAATAAGGATAGCAGAGAAATCATGCAAGTTCAACAAAAATGTTACGATTCACTAAACTAATCTAACATACTCGGTTCAAATACCCAGATGTTCAATTATTTGCTGCAGAGCAACACATGAAATAACTTTTCTAAACCTAGCGCAAACGAATCAAGATAATTATATAAACATGGATAACGTCAATACTATGCTTAGTATGGGTCGCTCTCACATAGCCACATTTAGCAAGTTACCATTCCAAAAATGTTGGCTCACTAAATAGCGTTACATCACAGATCCAGTGACTATACACGATATTGTTAACCCCAAAACTACTCTTAAAATTAACTTCAACGCATATAACTTGATTAACATAAAAGACTTAACACAAAATACGCATTTTGACACATAGATATATCATAAACTTCAAAATAGAAAGTATAAGTAGAAAGCAAAGCAAAGTTGTAAGGTATGCAAGTGAAAGCTAAAGCTGATCAAACCGTATCCACTCTTTAATGGGAGTCATCAATTCCCGCAATTCCTGCTTCTGCTTTGAATTCGGTCTCGGCCCGTACAGAACCTCTGTTAGGATGCTATTCTTTGCGAATATCGAACAAACGAATATTGAAGAATGAAAACTTTTATTGATAAGTGATTTGCAAGTACACTTATACAACAACCGCTCAAGAATATAGAAAAATCTAGTGATCAAAACAAGGATTCGAATCACTTAAACATTTTCTCGCTAATATTTATGAACGTAGCGAAACTAGATATTTTATTCTCTATCTACACACTATACGTAACCCTATAATTGCACTCTAATGCTGCATGAAATTGTAAGGTTTGGAACCCTATTTATAGAGTTTAAAGGGTTACATCTATCCATACGAAGAGTTGTGTCCATTGGTGAAAGATTTTATCACTTCATTGTGATTGGTTGAGAAGCTTCAATCTAATCCACAATGGATAGGCACCTTTACATGATTGGTTGACTTCTGATAGGTGTCTTATCGTTGGTAGTTGATGGTGGTTGATCATTCTTATTTGGTGGTTGGTAGTTATGAAGATTAAACCAGAAACCTGTCCAAGTCGCGACCATGATATACAAGTCCCGACCATGAATCTTTGATTGGCAAATTTTTGCTTTGAAGAAGAAATAGTCATGACCATGAATGATTGTCATGATCGTGAATTTCATTTTTCTTCAGAATTCTCCTTGTAACTTCACCGATCTTTGACAGCTTCGATCCTAAGCCAAATCTTTAAGTTCCACACACCTTTTTGCACCTTTTCCACTCTTTTTTCATAGAATTCCACTTTAGATCATTTAACTCCCAAGATTTACCTAGTATCTGCATTTGCATAAAAAAAACAACATACCACGTGAAATTTTTTATATGAAGTATAAAAATGACTTAAACTATAGTGTTTAGTGCATAAAATTAATATGAAAATAAGTGTAATTATACACTTATCAGTATGATGATAAGAAGATGTTATGTTACATCATGAGTGTGTGCGTTTAAGTGTCTGCACTAAAATTCGTGGTTAGCATGACATTTGCACTATAATAAGTACATAAGACATAGCAAGCAACATCCATACTTTTAACCATATAACTCTTGCGTGTAGGGTTTTTTGCTAGTCTCTATCCTAAGTTTGGTTCATCTTAGTACCATGAAGATACTAAGGAGCGCACTTGCAAGAAAAATATAACGCATGGTCGTTTGTTGGGTAATACCCTAGGGAAAATGCCTACGACTTATTTACATGAGGTCTGTAAATGGGTTGTTGGTGTAGAAGGTTCTTGTTGCACTAAATACACTCCTAGCCTCTAACAAGGGAGGTACATGCGATATGGCAACAAGTGCTCCACCCGCTCAAGTACTATCTTTTCACAAGGAGGTAGATTAGTACAAGAGAAAGTTTTGTGGTAATAGGGTACCTTAAACTTACAGGCTAATCCCCTCTATTGCAATGCGTGTTTATGAATATGTCATAGTTAAGAGAAAACAGAATAATGTGATCAATAATTTTCAACACTTATCCAAAATCTAAAACCTTTAAAAAAAGATTTTAGAAAAATCCACAACAGAGACACAACTATGAGAAACCAACACGGAGGGATGGGAAGAGAGCGCATGGAATGAGAGGCGCAGTCCATCGGGGTGTTTTAAAAATAAATTAGTGCTGGGTCATGGACCTAGAAAAAGTTGAAAGAGAGAAAGTGAAAAAAGTTTTTAGATAGGTCAAACCCGAATCTACCATCTCTTAGTGTGGAGTCGCCACCTGGATTAGCTCTTTCCAGGAATTAGAATCCTGTGAGGCTTAACGTCCGGGGGATAGCCCACTAAAACACAAAGATTCGGGTTCTGGATAAGTTGCTTATTTCTTAAGTGATCACATTATATTACATCTATAGAAATTAGTATTTCTTAATTGTGTATATTCGCACTTAGGTCATTTTCGAGTTTAAAATGCATGATTTAACGCGTATGTGGAAAGTAGTAAATCCATACATCAAGCATTAAATAAGTACAGAAAGTAAATGCGGAAAAATAAAGATTACAGAATTTACAAAACCCCGGGGGATGCAACCGCCCGCCTAATCTATTAATTACATTTCCCAAAAAAATGAAATTGTAACACCCGAAGGAAAATAAAACCCTAGGCATACATCTACCCTGCATCCACAAAGGTTAGCACGAGATATGGCACATATGTTTGATTTGATTTTGAGAAGGCCCGTGTGGCCTAGTTAAAACATCGACGGTTTAAAGTTCTTATTTTAAATAAACAATGGTTCATTTTTATTTACACATATGTTGGTTAATTTTATTAGTGAAAATGACCGCATGGCAAAGTGTGAGGTCTATTATCCAAGAATAATTGGTATTCCCTTCGTGGGGGTATTCTAACATAAGAATTAAAATAATAAAAGATGAAGAAGAAAATTACAACATTTATAATAATAATAAATGAAATAATTCCTAGGTCTACATATAAAATGGAAAGAAGAAGCAGTAGACAATGAGCACGGAATCCGTAGTTCTAGGAACTCAGAGGCTTACCTTTTTAGCATGAATCCACTTCGGCGTTTCCGTATGATCCCCGGGAGCGTTCCTCGTTCATTTTTATTTAGTTGTGGTTTAATTGGAAAATTAGTGTTTATTTATCCAAAAGATAATCAGACTCGGGTTCTAAATTTGTTTTAGGCCCGAGAATATTTGAGGATTTTTGAAGAAAAGTAGATGAAGAATGATTTGAAAATAATTAAAAGTTGGAATCCAAATGTGTTTTGGATTGAAGAAAATATTGGAAGAAATGAAAGAATGTATTTTTGTAGTGTTTCCAGTGTTTTTTTATCTGAAATGAAGAATTTTCTCTGAAGTTTCGAGCCCCCTTCAATAAAAAAATGGTCCGACTATTTATAGGAAAAAACTTTAAAAATCCAAAAAAGGTAAGAAAATTTGGCGAGGTCACCAAAGAGTCTGGCGAGGTCGCTAGAGAGGCTGGTGACCTCGCCAGCGTCTTTGGCTAAGCAAGCCTTGCTAAGCAGTTTGGCGAGGTCACTAGAGAGGCTCTTTGGCAAGGCAAGCCTCGGAAGAGAGTAGCCTCGCCAAATATCGGTAAGGCAGGCTCCAGATACAGTTTTCCGCGGCATTTTCGGATTTTTTGAGTATTTTCATTTTTTCTAATTAATTTTTGAATTAAAGGAAAAAAATTAAATTTTATTGCAAAAGTCCTTTTGAATTCAGAGACGAGGAAGACTCCCATTTGAAGATCATCGGACAGTTGAAAATTGTATGATTCGTGGATAAAAATCCTGAAAAACCATCATCATTGAACGCGCGAGCTGGTAAAAAATCCCATGCTCACAGCTAGCCTATGATCTACGAGGATATCTCTTGCTCTAGTTGCTTTTTACCTTCAGTGGTAAGAAAGTCTTGATCATTAAGCTCACTGAGAAGAAGATGGTTACATTTGGAAAGGTGTGCAATCTTCTCAAATCCTAGATACATGAACTATTTAAAACATTGAAGAAGGCCTCGAAAGTCTGTTGCAGTCAATGCTATCTTTAGTTGCGCTCAATATTAAGGACCTTGGGACCTATAAATGATATACACTTTGCAATGTAATCAATGTCCTTTACGTCCAGCTCGCCCGTCTTCATCAGAGTGCCGATGTTCTTCTACAGGTGATGACATTCACTTTCATGTGAATAGTCATCCCAATCTTAGGGTAAAAAGATTCTATAGCTGGCAAACTCGGAGTAGGCATGTCTGGAAAAATCTTCCACATGGCAGTCACAAGAAGCTTCTGCAAGGAGGAGACTTTATCGGTAATGTGCTCATTTACCTCTCGCTGGATGGTGTCCATTTTAGTGTGGAGAGAATCAAGATTGATGACATGGGTCTTATCCATTTTAGATGATATTGACTTTAGCAGCTTAACCATTTCATCTTGCTTGTTATCGTGGAGAAGCAAGAACTTGGTCCGAGCTTCAACCAGCTTCGATATGTTGTGGCCAACATCTTTGCCTATTTCCACCTCTTTAAAGACAATCTTGATCTTATGATAGGTCAGTCTTTTTATTTTGGCCTGCTCCTCACCTAGTTTATGGATCTGTGTCACTTGAGTAGCCATATTGGTACTCAAGAGACTCAACTGCTCAGTAGCAGCATCTACACTACCCTTTATCTTTCCTGCAACAGCATTAGCCATTGCAGTAGACGTGGGGATAAACATGATTGCTACCCCAAGCTGGGATGTAGAATCCGTCAACCCTATGAGAATCAAGGTCATCTTATCCACCAAACTTTTGGCACTCTCTTTTACCAAATGACTTTGAATTGATAACAAGCTACCCTAGATCCTCTCAAACTCTTCAAAGTATAGAGATTCACTAGGCACACTTGTGTGCCTATTCAAACTCAGGTAATTTTACCTTTGGTCTGGAGGATAAGCCCATCAATTCATGAGCAAGTAGCACTTTGCTTACTGCTCCATCTAACTCATAAGTCATCTTGAGCGCAGGGAACTTCTTCCTAGCTAACTCTCTGATTTCCACCAAGAAAGAAGCATCAGCCAAATCCTCGTAGAGTGGCTCTCTGCTAGGTTTAGTTGCTTCATAGGCTATAGAATTTTCCTCAATAGTTTGACCACCTGCTTTTCCTTGCTGAGCGTAGTTCTCAGTATTGGGAACTTCCCTAACTAGAAGGGTTAAGGGGGTAAAAGATGGGTTTGAAGAAGAGGGTGGTTTAGAGGTTTATACATTTGAAGAAGTTTGGGGAATGGTTTGGTTAAGCAGAATAGAAGGCATAATGGATGTACAAGGAAGGGTTTGAGGTTGATATTGTATAGGAGAAGAATGAGTAGAAGGATTATTTACTAGGGAATGACTCGGAGAGAATGAGTCATGGCTTTTTGTGGGTGAAGAAATGTGAATGGGTGAGTTTTGGGTATTAACAAGTGAAGATGGGATTTGGATCAAAGAATTTACAGTATTGGAAGGAGGAGGAGAATTTACAGTTGGTTTTTCAGAATCTACAGGAGTAGAAACTGAGGGATTTGAAGGATTTATAGGAGGAGGTGGGATTTTAGGATTTACAGAAGAAGAGGGGGTAGGAATTTAAGAACCTCTGGAATAGCTATTTAACCCAAGGATGGGTCAGGTTGAGGTTGTTTATGTTGAGTTGAGGATTCCTCAACATGAATGAAAGAGGGTGTTGGGATCTTGGGATCTTGGGGATTAGACTCCTCCGAAATAAGGGAGAGGGTGTCTCCAACATCCTCCTCGCTGCTCAACACCTACATATTACGTTGCAGGGGCTTACAGGTGGTAGAACGCTTACGCTGGATGCCCTTGACTTTTGCAAATACTTCTTGAATAGCTTTAGGACTCAGAGTGTCCTCTTCTCTTGACTTCTTGGCCTCGCCCTGCTTCTCTGATTCCTCAGAAAACACCATTTTGCACTTTCTTTGGAGCAGGGACTCATTGGCCGCAACCACATCTTCTGTTTCCTCCGCCTGCTGCTCAGCTAAGATCTTGGACTCCGCTTCTCTTTGGGTGAGGGTTTAGGCCTTTAGTTGCTTTCTTTGTCACTGAGGCTGAGTAGGGGCCTCATTGATTTTGGATTTTGCAGGGCTTTTCCTCCTGGCCTTGGAGGTAGCAGCCTTCTTCTTGGGAGAGGAGGCAGTGGTGACTTTCTCCAAGATGCTGGATATGGGAGCCTTGTCCAAGTCATCTCTATCATTGAAGTCCACCATGAATCCATCTTCATCCTCCTTCAAGATGTCCACAGGCACTATTGTCGGTACACACTTCAGCTTTCACTTCTGTTGTGCTTTATTATACCTAGCATGCACTTGATTGTGAACCAGTTTGTTGAAATGTGCCATTCGAATTGCTTCTTTACAAGTAGAACTGTTTCACCGGACTCCCCCAAAAACTAAGCTAAATCCACTTTCGCTGCCCTTATTAGTTCGGTAATGAGGTAACCATGGTGATAAACGGTAGTTAGCTTGGTCAAATGATGATGGATCATCACTTAACTTCTTACCCTCTACCACACACCTCTCAAAATAGGTGCAGCTAGTCATTGAGCCAGTTTTTGGTAGCAGCAGCTTCACCACCAATTCGTGGCACATCCTTGCGGTCTAACTGATGCCGCTTGTTATTATCTCCCCAGAAATGTAATTCGCGGGGAGCTCCCAATCTTCAGGGATAATAATAACATCTTCATTGTCGGTCCTTCGGAGTTGAGTGCCCTTGTTGGGCATATTGAGAATGCTCCCTATCAGCCTTGTGCATATGAGGGTGGATTTTCCCCCAAAATTCATCATCAACACGTCATCAAACCCCTGGATGGTGTAGAGGTTTGAGTAGAATGCCCTAATGAGTTCTATGATGGCAGGACCCACCATCTTCAAAAATGAACTCAGGTGATGCTACATAATGATCTTATGCATTATCTTATTTAGCAGTAGTCCTTCATAGTCCACTTCATAAATTTGACCGAAATCAAGGTTATCAGCCCATTCTACTCTGGTGAAGAAATTCCCTTCTTGTAGAGTGAGCTTTTCAAACTTCCCTTCAGCATTCACTACAATTTTCATGGTTGTAGTGTTCTTGAGTCTGAAAGTTGTGTGGGTAATCGTTATTTGAGAGGATTGAAGGAATGGATTGAAAGAAGAAGAGAATTAGGGATTTAGGGTTCGAATGCTCTGTTTCAATTGAGACTTGCAAGTACCTAAGAATTCTCTTAATAATAGCTAAGTGAGATTCTCTAGGATCAGCTTGATAACGAGCACACTAGCACATAGCATAATTTATGTTTGGCCTACTAGCGGTGATATAAAGAAGAGAACCAATGAACCCTCTATAAAACTTGCTGTCCAAAGGTTTTCCGGCTTCATCTTTACTCAGGATAGTATCAGTGGCATGGGAGTGGACATTGGCTTCGAATGCTCCATATCAAATTTCTTCAGGACTTCTCTAGCATACTTAACTTGACTGATGAAAATTCCATCTTCAGTCTACTTGATTTGAAGACCACGAAAGAAATTGAGCTCTCCCATCATAGAAATTTCAAACTCGCTCTTCATCTGCTTGCTGAACTTCTTACATAGCTTCTCATCAGTTGCTCCAAATATGATATCATTAACATATATTTAGACTAACAACACATCTTCCTTTCTTCGCCTGATAAATAGAGTTGTATCTGCTTTTCCTCTTTCATAGCCTTTGATGATCAAGAAATTAGTCAGCCTCTCATACCAAGCTCTAGGAGTTTGCTTCAATCCATCGAGAGCTTTCTTCAGTTTGAAGACATGCTCAAGATTCTTCGGATCTTCAAATCCTGGAGGTTGGCGAACATAAACTTCTTATTGAATGAATCCATTCAGGAATGCGATCTTGACATCCATTTGAAACAATTTGAAGTTCATAAAAGATGCAAAAGCACACAGGATTCGAATTGCTTCTAATCGGGCTATAGGACCATAAGTCTCATCATAATTGATTCCTTCTTGCTGATTGTAACCTTGCGCAACAAGCCTAGCTTTTTTCCTGATAACAGAGCTATCTTCATCAAGCTTGTTCTTGAAAACCATTTTATTCCAATAATTGATTTCCCTTTCAGCTTCGGAATTAGATCCCAAACATCATTGCGATTGAACTGATCCAACTCCCATTTCATTGTGATCATCCAATAATCATCTCCTTCTGCATCTTCAAACTTCTTAAGTTCGATCAATAATATGAAGGGTGGATGACTCATCATCCTACTTAGCTAACCTCAGGTCATCACTTGATTATGAACATCATCAACTATGCTTTCTAGTGGATGGTTGCGATGAACTCTAATCTCTCTCGGAAGACTCGGATCAACTGCTGGAGGATCAACCAAGGGATGCTGAGGTGGAGGTTAATCTTCACCATCGTTAAAGTTGATAGAAAGATCTTCATCAGATGGACGTCTATCTTCACCATCTTTGGCTTCCTCAGCTTCGGGTTCTTGTGATGGGTTGGTCAGCATAGAGAATGGCATACTGAGTGGATCTTCTTGTTGGGTACTGCTTCGTCTTCATCAGATGGATGTCTATCTACATTGTTAGTTTCATCGAAATCCACATGCACAGACTCCTCTAATAAGTCTATTCTTTTGACATATATTCTATATACCCTGCTGTTAGTTGAGTATCCCAGAAAGATACCTTCATCAGACTTTGGATCAAACTTACCTAACTACTCCTTGGTGTTAAGAATAAAGCATCTGCAGCCAAATGATTTGAGATGACCAATCTTAGGCTTACGCCCTCGCCAAAGTTCAGAGGGTGTCTTCTAAAAAATTAGGTGAATTAAAACCCGATTCAAGATATAATAGGCTGTGCTAATAGCTTCTCCCTAAAAGTACTTTGGCAGATTATTATCAGTCAGCATGGACCGGGCCATTTAAACTATGGTTCTATTATTCCTTTCTATAAGCCCATTTTGTTGAGGCGTATAGGGAGAAGAGAAGTTGTGGTCAATACCATTCGCTGAATATAATTCTTTGAAATGGAAATTCTTGAATTCAAGTCCATGATCACTTCAGATTCTACTGATTTTAGTTCCTATTTTGTTCACTATTCGGTTATTGAGCTTGACAAAATATTTATATGTTTTGTCTTTGCTACTCAGCAAGACTGCCCAAGTGAATCTCGTGAAGTCATCCACAACCACCAATGAAAATCTTTTACCACCCATGGTCATTGGCTGAACTAGGCTGAAAAGATCCAGGTGGAGGAGCTCCAACGGTCACTTAGTTACTACATGATTAATTGACTTAAAAGATTTCTTAACTTGCTTACCTAGTTGGCAAGCTGAGCATAGTTTATCCTTTTCAAAGCTGATGCTAGGAAAACCCATAACTAATTGCTTTTTAGCCAGTTTGGATAGAATGTTTATATTTATATGACCCGTCCTTCTGTGCAAAAGCCATGAATTATCCTCCTTAGATACAAGACACACATTAGTGGAGCTTTGGGATAAGTTAAACATATACACATTATTGATTCAAGGAACAAAGAGAATAGTAGAATCGGTCTCACACTCAATTACTGAGCATCCTGTTGAGTCGAATATAACCTTTCTACCTATGTAGTAGAGGTTGGCTACACTAAGCAAGTTGAACTTCAGACCTTTGACCAAAGAAACCTCTTCAATTGAAGGAGAGACACCGACAGTGCTACAGGCCATATTCTTGCCTTTCTGGTTATCTCCAAAATTGACACTTCCATTTCTTTTGCTCTCCAATGAGATGAACTGGCTTTCATCTCTAGTAATATGCCTTGAGCATCCGCTATCTAGATACCACATTCGAGAGTGATCAGTGAATCTAAGGCTCACCTACAAGACAGTTATGTTTTCTTAGGTACCCATACTTTTGAGCCGGGTCCTCCCTTGTTATCAGTGCTTAAATTAGACCAATCGTACTCATCGTAATAACCATTTTATGCCTAGAGAGAACTCTGTCATGTCCAGCTTTCCCACAAAAACCACACACCATTTTTGGTTTGGGCTAGCTCACTTTCTTCTATTTAAAGGAATTCTTCCTCTTAGAATTACAAGTTTGGTTATTCAGAGGTTAACTGTTGGCTGGAGGAGGAACCCCTTTCTTCTTCAAAGCCGTTATCTCAGCAATCAACTCATTTAATTTCTTAGTGAGCTTACTGATTGAACATTCTTAATACTCAACTTTTTCTTGAAGAAAGCGGACATCAAATGATGAGGAAGCACCAGTGTCTTCCAAATCATCACTTCTCCTTGCTAGCACCTTGATGTTTTTCATCAACTTGTTAATCAATTTCATAACATCAAAGAGAGCTTGGGCGAATTCTTCCATAGATAAGGGAATTTCAGGATGTACCTCAGCTTCAGGAGCCTTTCCCTTATTACACTCAGCTTCAAAGTTAGCAGCGAATTGATCTTTATCGGAGGTAGATGCTGAGCCTTTGCCCCTTCGATCTTGAATAGCCATTAGATAAAGGTTGGCCGAATCAATTGCTTCCTCATCAGATGACGAGGATTCTTCTAAATTGATCCAGGTGGTAGCAAGTGCCTCATTCTTCTTAGAGAACCTCTTCTTGAATTTGTCATTCTTTGCCTTAGGATAGCTAGACAGGATATGGCCTTTCTCTCCACAGCCAAAGCATTTGATATCTTTAATGTGCTCCTTCTTAAGTCCTTCCTTAGCTCTACGCCGGTGCTGAGTTGACTTGGTTTTAGCGGGAAACTTCATCTTGTTGAACTTCTCATCCTTCTTAATGAAGTGTTTGAAACGCCTAGTTAGAAGAGCCATTTACTCATCAAAGTTGCAACTAGTGAACTCCTCTCTTTCGTATGAATAAGGAAAATGGCTTTACCCTCTCTTTCGTTGCCTCGACTCCTCTTGGATTCATCAGAATACTTCCTCAAAGACATCTCATGAGTCAGCAAGGTGCCTATCAGCTCATCATAGCTGTAGGTCTTCAGGTCATGAGCTTCCTCGATGGCTCTCTTCTTGGAGTCCCACTCTAGAGTAAGAGTGCGCAGAATCTTCTTTACAAGCTCCTCTTTAGTGAACTCCTTCCCCAATCTCTTCAGTTTATTAACGATTTTAATGAACCTGATATTCATGCTTTGAATACCCTCGCTGGCACCCATGGAGAACATCTCATACTCCCTTAGCATGAGATTAATCTTTGATTTCTTGACCTTGTCGGTCCCCTCATAGGTAATCTCTAGTTCTTCCAGATAACCTGTGTTGTCTCTCATCTTGAGACTCTATTGAACTCAATAAGATCTAACCCACAGTGTAAGTAATTAATCATTGCGGCATTCTCTTTGAGAAACCTTAGGTCAGCGTCATCGTAGTCCTCGGGATCTGCGGGAACACGCACTCTATTCCTCACAACTGTGGGAACTCTTGGACCAAGCTCGATAGCGAGCCAAGCTTACATGCTTTGAGACTGGATGAAATTTTCATGTGATTTTTCTAGAAAGTATAGTGATTACCATCAAACAAGGGTGGTCTCATAACAGACATCCCCTCTTTAAGGAGAACTGCTTAACTAGTTACGGAACAGTAGTTGTTATAAGCCATTTATAGATCTTGACTCAAAGATGATTAGTTTAAAAGTTGAGCAACGGCTCTGATACCACTTGTTAGTCCTTAGATGGCTTGTAAAAAACCACAGAGGGGGTGAATGCGAATCTTGGTTACTTTTTAAGATTTACGAAATTTTATTTCACCAAGTTAAGTTTTTATATGCATGCTGAGTATGTGTGCAGAGTTGTGATATAAAAACTATATAAACTGCTCAACTTTGCTAACATAATTTATCTACGATCTGCTTCTGAGTACTCGACTTAGGATGGATTGGTTTTTCAAGCAAAACAAATAACAGAGGAGAGATGATGAATGAGCTAATCAAAGTAAAAGTTAAAAGCGCAAGTTTAGAACTTCAACACTTGAATTTTATCCTAGTTCGGCCATGAGCCTACCTCTAGTCCTCGGATACCTTTTTTGAGCTTTAATCTACCAGTGTTTATTCCTTACTTAGGCAGAGCAACCTTTACAGTGGGTAGACACAATTTTACAAAAAGTACCTTCCTAACTATCGCTCAACTCAGTTTGGGTACCCTTCCCAAACTGACACTCAGATTTGAAAGAAAATATTACGAATTGAATTCAACTTATAGAAACGTTGAATCCTTACAGTGCTAAATCTAAGTAATTCTCTCTATTACAAACGGATTTGGAATTGATGTTTGCTGATTACTTGAGTTTGAAATTTCTTGAAGTTGGGAGTAATTTCGCGGAGTTCAGCTCTATAAGAAATTCGAGGTGATGCACCAAGTTTGAAAGTCTACTTCAGTTTTCTGTTTATACTTGAAGCTTTGTGAAGTAACCATTGCAAACTTATCGAGGTCACTGATCTTCAATTTCTCTTCTCTTCATATCTTTCAAATCTTCCCATTGGAGACAGATTCCAGGATGTTTAGAGATAAAAATTTGAATGTTGAGATGCAATAAAATTTCATTGACAAAATCTCATTTTATCTTCTAGAAATTCGGTTGAGAGAGGCGCTTGAGAATGCAATGTGGAATCTTCAAATTGATTGAATTGCTGCCGTTGGTAGAGTCGCACAGAGACATTGGAAAATGGCACATGTAAGATATTCCTTTTGCGTTTGGACTTTAGTGAGGGAATCTTGACATTTCGTATTGACATCTTTTATCTTGTGAGGACCACTAGAAATCTTCCTTAATTTCAGTGCTATTGAACCTGAAAAATACCTAAGGAATATTTCATTTCTCATAGAATTTGTTAGTAGCACGTGTCATTCAGTGTTAAAGGAAATTGCTTTTAATTAATAAAAGCTAAATGCTTCTAAACTACGTAGTACTCAGCGCAAACTCAGCTTTTCTTACTCTAACCCATAACTTAATTAATTACTTAGTAGAACTAAGTTATTTTCCCTTAAACAAACTCTAGTCAGCTTCATTAATTAAGAGTATACTTAGTACTCAATTAATTTCACTATTCTATATAGTTTGCTATTCCCAAAACATTAAAGTACTATGAGGTACTATTAACTTTAGTTCTACAGTAACTGGTATCTAACTGGTATTAGCTTGTAGTTTTCTACATCTTGTTAGAATCTGGTAGATAATTGGTATCTAAGTAGTATTAGCTTGTAGTTTTTTGCATTTTGTTAGATACTGGTAGGTAACTAGTATCTAACTGGTATTAGCTTGTAATTTTCTGCATCTTGTTAGAATCTGGTAGGTAACTGGTATTAGCTTGTAGTTTTTTGCATTTTATCAGAATCTGGTAGGTAACTGGTATCTAACTAGTATTTGTTTGTAGTTTTTAATATTTTCTTAGAATATGGTAGGTAACTGGTATCTAACTAGTATTTGCTTCTAGTTTTCTACATCTTATCCATTTGTAATTTCTTAAATGAAATGTTATATTTAGTTTATTGGTAGGAATCTAGTTTTTATGTTGTTGAAGCATCTATGTCTTACAATTTTAATTCTTATTCATTGTAATTGCTTAAATGAATTGTTATATTTAGTTTATTGATTTTTTCTCTGGTAATTAAGTGTTAGGAATTTAGTTTTTATGTTGTTGGGGGTCCTTGATTTAATGGAAACCTATTTTTTTGTTTCAATTTTTGTAACCATTGAAATTTTGTTAACTAATTGGAATCTGGTTTTTCTGTTTTTCATGCCTCAAACTGTTTTAAAGCTTGTGGTAATCTATATGTAATCCTTGCAATGAACTTAGCTGGTATTTATCGAGTAAGTATCTGGTATTTATCTCTTTGTGGTAGCATGTGTTCTTTTCCATTTATCCATGTGGAAATATGATTTTTTTAATTCAAAATGTTTGCATCTTTACAAGTTGGTGTTCCCCCCTACCTTGATTTGGTGTACTGGTGTTAAATGCACCTCCAATGTTGAAAGATTTGATAGTCAGGGCCCCCTTCCAAAATGAACATTTTTTGCATGTAATCGATCAAATTTTGATATATGTTTGAATTATACTAGAATATAGTTGATGTATATAGAAATTTTTTGTTAATTAAAAATCAATTGAAAGCAATTTTTGCAACTATTTTGTGTGGTTTGAATAGTTAAGACCTACAAATCTAGTGAACATGAAAGTAATGTAATTTATAGGTTCAATCTGGTAAGAACCTGGTAGTAGTCTAATATTGACAATGAGAAAACATAATTTATAATGATTTTTGAAGTGATTGACAACAAGTTTCTATTTTAATCTGTATAATTTTAATCTACAAAGATTGCAAGACGAAATGTTCACCTTGTGAATGCTGCACAATGACAAGATTATAACATGAGTTTCTACTAAATACCAGCATTCTACCAGTAGTATACCAGTTGGACATTAAAACTTAGCAAAATACAGAAACTGGATCTCTATTGAAAATAGTGGTACAGAGGTGGTAGCAAATTGATATTTGAACAATTTCTCAACAAAATAACTTCATTCATGCTTGATTTGTTTACCAATAATGTATATTTCAATTCAAAATAGCAAGAAAAAAACATCAAGTTCATGTACAAACTAATATTAATGAAATGTTGTTAAAATAACACGAGATTCTACTCAATACCAGCAGTATACCAGTTGGATATTAAAACTTGGCAAAATGCATAAACTGGATCTCTATTGAAAATACTAGTACAGAACTCGTAGAAAGCTTGTATTTGAACAATTTCTCAACAAAATAACTTCATTCATGCTTGATTTTGTTTACCAATAATGTATATATCAATTCAAAATCACAGGAAAAGAACATCAATGAAATGTTGTTAAAATAACATGAGTTTTACTCAATACCAGCAGTATACTAGTTGGATATTAAAATTTGGCAAAATGCAGAAATTGGATCTCTATTGAAATTACTAGTACAGAGCTGGTAGCAAGTTGGTATTTGAACAATTTCTCAACAAAATAACTCATTCATGCTTGATTTGTTTACCAATAATGTATATATCAATTAAAAATTACAGGAAAAGAATATCAAGTTCATGTACAAACTAACATTAATGAAATGTTGTTAAAATAACATGAGTTTATACTCAATACCAGAAGTCTACCAGATTTTCAGAAACAACGAATTCCATGACAGGATCTCAATCTGTAACTTGAAACTCTATCTTCAAATCTTCTATTTTTCATTTATCTTCACGCTTTCAACTAGAACTTGTTTGAATTCAGCAAATCTTAAAGTTTGCGAAATTACAAAGCCAGCAACCTTGTAACCAACGAATTTCAAATCCTCATTCCATGATCCGTAGCTATGAATCAAAATGGGAATTCGATCCATTCTGTAGGATTTCAGTCTCCAAAATTAATTCGGTTTCTACTTGAACACATGATTGTTCTTCGAAATCAAACTAATTGAGCTCAGAAACTTACTTGATTGCCGGAGATCTGATGAAATCGCGATTTGATTTTGAAGAAATCTAGATCTGTTGCGCTTTGTGTTTGAAAGAAAATCGAGAATTTGAGGAAGAAGTTATAAGGCTCTGTTGATTGCATTTTATTTTTGGAGTGATTCAGTTTTAAGATGAAGTTTAATATTGGTATGAAATGACAGTTTTAATTGGAACGTAAATTCTGTAATTTTAAAACCTTTTTAGTACTTTTATAAAATTTGCACCTAGTAAACGTGAAAGAAATATTGGCCGGAAAAATGGGTGGAAAAGATGCGCATAGTTGGTCAAAATTTGAAAGGAAGTTAGAAAAACACAAGTCAATAGATTTTTCTAAAATTAAGGAAACAAAAATAGTAACATAATAAAACAACCATAATCGTAAAATAGAGCTGTAATTAATGTCCAACTATTAATGCCATCAAATGTATTGGAGTAATTGGGGAGAGTCACAATTCAATCTTTCTTTTTTAATTTTCTCTCTTCTCCAATCTCAAGGGTTAATTCTTACTTGGAATTCAACAGGGAATGTTCTTTTCTGCGCATATACTTTTTATTTTTGTAAGTTAATTTTCTCTAATTCTTATATTTCATTTTATAATTCCCAATTCTTTATTTTATTCACCGTAAATCTCGAAAGTTTAAATGTTCTTCGTCACAATTGCAAAAAAGAAAAAGTTGTAAATGTTTCTTGAAGGATTAATGGTTTAATCATTTTTAGTCTGTGTACCATGATGCCCTCCATTGAAACATTTGTCCTTTGTAACATAACAGTTCCTTCCAATTTCACATTGTTTTTTACGGATATTACTATTTTAAAACTCTATCTAACCTGTTCAATTTTCTTGTCGTATTTATTGTTTGACGTATCCAATTGTCAATTACATCTTAATATACTAATGGTTGACATGTGTTAATGTATAGTTATCGAAACATGATCATGTTCCAAATGACGGTAGTAGTATTTCACGTTCTTTGTGTCGGTAAATGGACACTTATGTGTTAAAGTGAAATAAGGCATTGCATTAAATTATAAGCGATGATTGGATAAGTCATGAAGAAAATAGACAAAAATTCTATAGTTCAATTAACCAACACCAAAATCACATTTAAGTTATAGAAATGACCCAAACAAAGTATTTAAGTCGAGAAATAAGTAAACTATGTAATATATTGCTTCAAGAATTTGACAAAATATATATAATTGTGTAAACGAATGACTTGGTGTATGTTGCAGGATTAGAAGAAAATGCACAGGTATTGGGTAGTATTGTTGTTAATTCAAAGTGTTGCAATAAGTAGAACAGAAAGCAAACCACCACCAGCCTCAACCAAGAAATGGAAGACATTAACCGGTCATCCTCCCGTGGTGGTTGCTCGGGGTGGATTTTCAGGAGTATTTCCGGAATCAAGTCAATTTGCATATGATATTATAAACTCCAGCAGTCCCGATTCAGTTGTTCTATGTAACTTACAGCTTACAAAGGACGGCATTGGAATATGCCAACCCGATGTCAACATTGACAATTCAACCAATATCAATCTTGCTTATCCTAAACAACAGAAAACTTACAAGGTTAATGGCAAGGATGTTGCGGGCTGGTTTTCGGTCGATTATACTATTGATCAACTTTTCGAAAACGTTACAGGTTGTCTCTTCTTTGTACAAACTCTCTTTATATTTTAGAAGTTATAGGTACTTTTAATATACCCTGTTATCTGTCCCTTTCCTTACATTTTGGGAGTACGAGGCAAAAAAAATTATGAAGGGCTTTAGATTTTAAAAATTATAATAGAAGTTTTACAAGTTAGGAATTAAAGATTGGAGCTACACCTTCAATCTTCAACTCATTTTCATATAGAAGGGCCTTCAATTATGAATATTTATTTTATCACAACACAAAATGCTAACAAAGTACTAGGATTCCTTTTCGTTATAGGCCTTGCAGTTGCCCCCTGATAGGAGCCTACCCTAAAAAACAGCCCTGATAGGAGCCTACCCTAAAAACAGCCTTGTCTGTTATCCGTGTGTCACACCAATAATAATATGAACGTTAAAATATGACAAATTACACAGTAGAAAATCAATTCATAGGCTTAATACCAAGAATATATTACATGTCGTGTTTTATTGGCTCAATGCGCGAATATAAGGCTAGCGGTGTTCCAGAAGTTTTTTTTATAATTTCTCGTTCCATTCTTCTTTCCCCTAATAATTCTATCATTATCTTCTTATTCCTCGTATTCATTTTGTCAATGCCAGTAATGCAAAACATACTAACTCGACCGAGTGTATTCGACAATATGATGCCTGTAACTGCCGTTGAAGATGTTTTAAATGCGAAATATAAATCATATTGGGTGAATGTTCAGGTAAATACATACATGGTTAGTTTTTATCGTGCTATTGATTAAACAAAAAAAGAAGTCGAAAAATAATAATTGGTCGTATATTGCATACAGTATAGTATGTTCTACGATGAGCACAAACTCAGTATGGCGTCATACATTCAAAAGCAGAAGTTGGTTCGGTCTGTTGCATACATTTCAAGCCCTGAAATTGGGTTATTAAAGGCATTGAATGGAAAAGTGAGCAAGAGGACACAACTCTTCTTTGTTTTTCTCGATCAAAATCTAGTCGAACCATCCACAAATAAAAATTACGGTGACGTTTTGAAAGATCTCGATGCAATCAAGGCATTTGCCTCGGGTATTGTGGTGCCAAAAAATTATGTTTGGCCTGTCACTAAAGATAACTATTTGGCGAAAAATGCAACTTCTCTTGTTCTTAATGCTCATAAAGCTGGTCTGCAAGTGTTTGTTTCTGGCTTTGCCAATGACTTCATTGTTTATGATTACAACTACGACCCAGTCTTGGAGTACATGAATTTCATTGATCATCCAGAGTTTTCTGTTGATGGGGTTATCTCAGATTTCCCTTCTTCAGCAACATCAGCTGTTGGTAAAATATTACTTCTTTACCAGTCTTGTAAAACTGTTTGTTTCGTGACACTTAAACTAGGTGTTGCGTTTTCTCTTCTATGCAGAATGCTTCGGCGAATACAGCAGCATCGACATGCCAAAAAAGGGTAAGACCAGACTCTAACGAAAAAGAATTTGCACGTATAAAATTCGTAAAAACACTTAAATTGTCGAAAACTGCAGGTAGGCCTACAATCATAACGCATAACGGAGCGAGTGGAGTATATGCTGGTTGCACAGATCTTGCTTACGAACAAGCATTAAAAGACGGAGCTGACATAATTGATTGCTCGGTACAAATGGCAAAGGATGGCGTTGCTTTCTGTTTAGATTCGGTGGATCTTACTGGCGATACAACAGCAATGCCTACATTCGTCTCCCTGTCTTCTACTATCCCCGAAATTCAAAAGGATCCTGGCATTTTCTCGTTCGACCTTACATGGGCTCAAGTTCAGACACTTAAGCGTAAAATCACTCTTTCCGTCTTCAATTTCCACTTATTTAACATTTTCGACAATCTTATGCTAATCAGTCCTTTCGTCTCTTCAGCTCAACTGACAAGTCCTATTGCGACTAATAACCTGTTTCCGAGAAACCCAGCCAGCAAAAATGCTGGTAAATTTGTGAGTCTCGCTGACTTCATCGAACTCGCGAAAAAAAAGGCTGCATCAGGTATTTTGATCAACATAGAGGTACGAAAAATGCTTAATTTCCGAAATATTTTTGTTTCATTTTTTTGCAACACTTCAAATGAAATAACTTGTTTGAGCAGAATGCGGCTTACCTTGCTTCGAAGAAGGGACTGGACATTGTAAGTGCTGTTAGCAAGGCCCTGAGCGATGCAACATTCGACAAACAATCAACTCAACAAGTCCTGATACAATCAGACGATACTTCCGTGCTGTCGAAATTCGAAAATTATAAAAGAGTGTTGCATCTTAAAGAGGAAATAAGTGATGCACCTAAGAAGTCGGTCGATGAAATCAAGAAATATGCAGATGCGGTTAATCTTCCGAGAAATTCCATCATTCCTACAGATGCCGGATTCGGAAAAAGTCCAACCAAGGTTTTACAAGAAATGCAAAACGCGAATCTCACCGTGTATGTATCAGTATTGAGGAATGAATACGCTGCGATTCCGTTCGATTTCTTCGCAGATCCGACGGTGGAGATTGCAACTTACATCGCGGGAATGGGAGTTGATGGAGTCATAACCGAGTATCCTGCTACTGCAAACCGATATTTAAGTAAGTCTCTTTAGGGTAAATGCATTATCAGCTCCTGCAACTTGTCTCAGCTTCCCCGGCTGAACTTTGAAAAGATCCTAGTAGCTCCCTTAGTTTCGCAAAATTGCACCAAATTTTTCCAAAATGACATGTATCATCTTTTGATTGGAGAGAAAAAAATCAGAAAAATGATATATTTGAAAAGTCAAACCAACCAGAAGTTGACATGTCATTCAAGGAAAATTGGTGCACTTTTGCTCAACTTGTCACATTTCATCTATCACCCCCTAAATTTTGAAAAGATATCCGTACCTCTCTCAACTTTGCAAAAGTGCACCAAATTTTCCTTGAATACCACGTGTCATCTTTTAATTGGAGAGAAAAAATCGGAAAAATGACATATTTGAAAAGTCAAACCAAAAAGATGACACATGGCATACAAGGAAAATTGGTGCACTCATTACAAAGTTGAGAAAGCTATGGATACCTTTTCAAAATTTAGGGGGTGATAAATAAAATGTGAAAAGTTGAAGAAACTGATTTCTCTCTGAATAGACACTTTCACTGCACTTCCCCTCTATAGTATCCCGAACTTCCCTAAAAGCGAAATTTGCATTGCGTTGCTTTGTAGGTAATGTATGTTCGGACTTAGACTATGATTGGGCATATGCATTCTTTCCAATAGAGCCGCCGCTTCTACTTAGCTTCCTTAGCCCCGAAATGCAACCGCCAGCAACTGCACCAATGCCAGTTCTCGAAGCGGCTGATGTCATCGATCCACCATTGCCACCAGTAGTTAAAAAACCGGACGATTCCTCTACTAATTCTCCACCAGAAACACAGTCAAAACCATCAAGTTCAGACTCTTTGCCTTTACCAAGTTTGGGTCATTTTGGTCTTTCCCTGTTGTTGCTTTTGACTATATTGATCGGTAGCTAATGCTAATGATAAACAAAATACGGGTGGTATAAATGAACTCCTAAAACACTTATCTAATCATGGGGTGAATCTGAAAAATGAAGTTTCACATAGGTTATCGGTGTAGCAACAAATTAGATGCAGTATTGCTGTCAAAGATAAGAATCAAACACTATTTGTATATGTGAAATTTAATTTTTTTTTTTTTTTTATAAATTCTGAATAGTATGAATCGAATTCTTGAGGTTTTCCCAAGTACCGAAATCAAAACCCCGCAAGTTGCCATTGATCTTCTTCACAATACCACTTCTTGCCATATGCTCTATCGTATTCTCTCACATCTTACTTATTGGACAATATCTGAGGTCTATAATTGAAGAAATGAGAGATCAATAAGGAAAGTAGCAGGGAATTGATGTTTCGGAATTTCGAACAAAGCAGGGGCAGACAAACTACATTTCTCATATTTTCGGACGAAAATGGCGCTTTAAATTTTCAACTGCTACAACTTCTGTCCAATCTTCTAAGTTTACCTGTAGTACCCCAGTCAGCAGAGGTCTCTTACCTTTGTTTAAACTTTAAAGTTCACTTTGTAGCACTTCACAAAAACCGAGTCGTTTTAGTCGTCAAATAGCATAGTTCTTGGCGAATCACTCTTAGTTTCTCTTATTTAAACAACATTTTCAAGTCAATAGTGTGTAGTAGAATCACTTCCATTATCATATGAATAGTGTTGAACAAAAGATCTACAAAATGTCAATTACAAGTAAACATAAGTTTCCCTACAATTTGAAACAGGGATTGCATTGTTTTCTGGTTTGAAACCAACAAAAAAAATACAAAGTCAACTATTCTCCTTCCCAACCCATTTGACGAGCTCTTCTCTCCCACAAAGATGTGAATTTTCTCTCCTTAATCATCAAGGCTTCAGCACGCTCTCTTGCTTGTTCACAAGTTTCAGTAGCAGCATTGCATTTTTCGGCTTCTCTTTGGTATTGGGAAGCCACTCTCTTTGCTTCACCAAATGTGACGTTCATATGACGAGAATGTTCTTCAGCAACTGCCTCTTGCAGTTTCAACTCTTCTGTTAAAAGATCAACAAACTGCTTCTCCATTTCCTTTTTCAGATCCGGGTCACTACTTCCACAGTCTGCCAAATTAATATAGGATACGTATCATATCACTTCCAATTGAAGTAAAAATCAAGGAAATAAATCAAGTTGCATTCTATAACCAAACACCTATAATTTTAAATGATAAATTTTCTACCCCTAGAATGTCCAAAATAGTCCCTTGCAACCTTGAATTTTCAAATGTGCCAGAAACCCCGACTTGTTTTAACTTTCTCACTTTTTTGCATGCCACGTGTCAGTTTCGGGTTGGTTTGACTTTCCCAGATATCATTTTTCTGATTTCTCTCTCCAACTAGAAGCTGACACGTGGTATTAAGGGGGCCGGACTTGTGCATTTTTGCAATTTAGGGGGGTATCTAGCACTTTTGAAAGGTCACGATAGCAACTGAATTTTTTGAACAAGTTCAGGGGGTGACGGATGCATTTAGCCAATTTTCTAAGGGTAGTAAACAATGGCTACAATCCACCTATCTTAGAGCATCTCCAATAGTTAGTCTATTCTAGTATTTATCTTGCCACATGTGCAAAAACAAACATCAACTAAAAAAACCGCTACAATATATATGCTTATTTATTCTTTCTAATCCTATGTGTACTCATCATCTAAAATTACAGATATTGTCTATTTGATCTTCTGCAAATAGACAATCAAATAGGATGCCAACTCATCGAATATAATAATTGTTTTATGTTTGTTTGTTATTATTTAATTTCAAGAAGGACAATTCAAAATTCAATCTACAATCTATTGCAGCTAACTTTTTAAAATACATTCTCAATGTATAAATTTATTGCCACACAATCAATGTGAATGTCTATATTCTATATGCCACATAATTCTACAATCCACTATCTATTAGGAGATGAGGAAATGAGTTCTAACCTGAGACTGAGAGATTGGCCAACCCTGCAAACCGAAAAATAAAATGAGAACATATAAATTAGCAAAACAAAAACTATATGTTTATAGTTAAATACACCTAAAGATAAAAACTGATTTTCTGGTGACTTGTAATAAAAAAGAGATACCTATCACACCTGGAAAACAACAAAGCATGCTGCTCAAGAACAAATCTAAGCGTAGTATCATAACATTCAAAGACAGAAACACAAAGAAAGTATCTTGAACAAGAACAAAGCGCACGTATATTGTCCATGAAAAAAATTATATGTTCTTACTACTCAAGACTTTACTGGTTCTTTCCTTCTTCTTCTTCTAACCTTGCTACTGAGTACTGATCATTTGTACATTGAGTTCAATAGTCTGGAGTGTGGACTCTTATGTTCTAACTTAATTTGCATTTCCTATTGGCACGGACAAGGAAAAGACTACATATTATATAGCCATTTGGAGTTTGACTTTCCCTGGCCTAAAAAATGAAAGCATCATAAAAAGCATGAAAAGAACTCAACAAAAGCATACTTTCAGCATGAACAGAAGCACAATTTTCACCAACAAGAGATAAAAAGGTAGTTAAAATGAGTTCAGTGCACAGATGAGATTTGATGGGTTTTAGATGTATTAAAAGTAAGGATCAACAAACAAGCCTAATCAGGAGTCCGTCCTTTCATTAGTTGAGAGCTACAATTTCATTCACAGTTCACTGTTATGCAACAATAATTCCAAATACATCACATATACGGATGGCACCAAGAACTAAGAGAAAATTTAAAAAATCTATTTGGAAATAACGTTTTCTTCAATTGATTTCAAGACACATGCTGGAAAGAATCAGTCTTTTAATTCCATGGAAGTTATGTAGAAAAAGATTAGCACTGTAATAGCGAACAATGCATCTTTCATATAAAGAGAAACCAATGGAAGCTTTAATCGAGGTCATCAAATAATATTAATCGAGGACTTGAAGAACCAAAACCAATTGTTGATGATGGCAATAAACACATTTGATAACGAATCACCAGAAAACATTATTGAAAGCATTTATGCTCAAATCATGTAACAAAGAACAAGACTAGATCTCACCGTTTCAATCAAAAGCAGAACTAACAAGTTCAAGTTGCATATGAAACTAGATTTCTAAAACTAAACAACCCCAAAATTGAAAACCAATGAAACAGGGTTTTACGAGCTGGAATTGAGCTACATCAAAACAAGAAATTAACCAATCGGCGAGCAATTAATTTCAATTTAAGTTAGAATCCAACATAAAGAAGAGAAATACATGAAAAAGAGCGAATTGATGAAATGAATATCTAAGAAATAAGAATAAAAAGAGAGGATAATACCTGGAGCGATCTTAAGAAGGGACAAAGGAGGAGGGCAACCACAGGTGCAAGGAGGACAAGAAGATTTGGAAGCGGCTGAAAGAGACATGGATTTCTTAAATCTCCAGTAAAGAGAAGGACCAGATACAGCTAAAGCCGAAATAACTGCAAATATAACCAAACAACATCGCAAGCAAGCGCCTGATCTGCGAGACATAGAAATGGGGATGATATAAATCTTAATTGTAAACTAAGTATCGCTGATTATCTAAGACATTGATCATATGAGTTTTTTCTTTCTTTCTTTGGCGACTGAGTTTGAGATCTAATGTGAACTCATTTATTGGGGCAGAGTTATGCGCTGCTGTTTTACTTTGGTCGCCTTCAGCTTATGCTATCTCTTGCTCATCTCCAATCATACGTCTCACTTTTTCAATTTCAATTTCTATTTTATTTCATATTTGAAATTATTATAGTATTTTCACTTTAACCCTATATTTCAAATTTTATCTCAAACTTTAAATATAAAAATAATAATAATTTTAAAAACAAATTTAAATATAAAAATAATAATAATTTTAAAAACAAAATAAATAAACTTTCTATAAATTAAAGTTTATTAATATTTTAAATATATATTTAAGGTAAACGAAATTATAAAATATTAAAATAAAAAAATTTAAAGTTATGAACAATATTACTTTAAATTTGAAGTGATATTGATGGTGGTTTTGATGTGCTTGAATATGTACCCTATTTACAAAATTGGCCAACCAAGTTTGTAATATCTTCCCTCACAATTTAGAGTTTGGAAATGAGCATCTAGCAGTTTTTCAATCATTGTTCTGTAAATTTTAGATTCAAAACCTAAAGTCTTGTTTGGATGATGGTTCTCCATAATTCATTAAAGTATGGTATCGTATCGTATCGTATCGTATGGTTATTTAAATATTTTTGTTTGGTTTCATTGTATGGTATAGTATGGATTTTTTAATTTTTTTATTTAGTTTAATGGTATGGTATGGTTCAAATAATTATAAAATTACTTAAATGTCCATTTAATCAAATTAACATATGAAGCTTTTTACAATTTAAGCTCCCATCGAAAACC
>CATIWQ010195578.1:0-22108 GCA_949673415.1 Euphorbia schlechtendalii | reverse complement strand
CGTTATTTTTAGTTTGTATAGTAATATGTACTTTTTAGTTCTTGTTTGAATTTGTATACAATTGAATATTATGCATTATGAATTAATTTAAAAAAATAGATTTCAATGTTTTTGAATTATGGCATCAATTAAGTGTTTTACAAATGTGTTGCAATAAGCGCAAAAAGTATTTCAAATGAGACATAAGTGTTTTTAAAAAAGTGTTACGAAAACTGGACTTGGGGTTGCATATATGCTAAAAGTGTTATAATAAAAGTGTTGCAAAAAACAATAAAAGTGTCACGAAAAAAATTAACGGACGTTAACGTTGACAGTGATGAGTATTTTTTGCAACACAACAGAAGGCGTTGCAAGTACTAAAAAAGTGTTGCGAAAAGTCACTTGTCGCAACACATTTCTTAGTGTTGCAAAAAAAAAAATAAGTGTTGCGAAAATGACTTTTCACAAGGGAAGCATCACCAACTACTTTTTTCACAGAAAAGTGTTGCGACAAGTGCTTTCGCAACACTTTTGGCACTTTAGGCAACATTTTTTTGTTGTTGCGACAGACCATCTATGGCATAGTGCTAAGTTACTTAGTCTTCATTTTTTCCTTTTCAAATTCTAAACTTGAAGGAAAAAGATTACCACTTCTTTTTTCCTTCTTAAAGAGACTAACATATTCTAGGATTTTCATTTCCTTCAAAGAGTAGCTCCTACTCTTCATTCAAAGACTTTTCCTCATACCAAATCACAAACCAAACCAAAGAAACAAGGACTTTTTAGAGATTTTGTGGACTTTAGCGAACTGGATTCACTAGTACGGGGTGAGCCTCTGAGTTCCTAGAGTTGTGTTACACATGTTTATGTTTGATATATGTGTTTGATGTTTAAAATAGAAATCATGTAAAAATGCAATTGTCTACCACTGCAATGCCATTAACAGCATTGCAATTTTGTTAACTGTATTGCAATGTCATTAACGACATCAGCAATGTCGTTAATGGCATTGCAGTGTAAACAAAATGTTCGAAAATCCTTAAGTATCGTTTTATGTTCAAGAGGGTCATTGGTGACTATTCAAACTTAAAATCTAAGCTTTTAGTAACATAGAATACATACTTGAGAACTTTTTAGAACTTGAAATTGGTCTGAAAGGTGTTCAAACTATTAAAGTTAGTTCCCCTTTACCGGGATATTATTTTACTAACTTTAACGATTCCCCTTTCGGAACGGGTTCATAAAATCATTTTATTTGTTTTGTTTTGACCTAGATTTATCGCTAGTATTGTTATGAAGTCGTGTTAGGAAACCCTGACGAAGGGAACCCAAGTTCCCGGATAACCGACCCGAAAAAACATTCACATGCGGCATTTTCACTGAATATAAAGGATTAAACATTTATGTCTATAAAATGAACCTTTTTCATATGAATGAAATTTAAATATCTTGTTGTTTTAAATTAGATCGCTCGGGTCTCGTGAAAAATTAAAACGAACATACTTGCGACTACTTGTGATGTGCAATATTATTTGTGCTAACCTTTGTGGATGAGGGTAGATTAGGATTATATGAATGTTAGGATTTAATTTCTTTCGGGTATCTGTGAGCATGGGATTTTGTACCAGCTCGCGCGTTCAATGATAACGGCTTTTCGGGATATTTATCGTCGAATCACATGATCTTCGACCGTCCGACGATCTTCAAATGGGAGTTTTCCTCGTCGCTGAATTTAAAAGGCCTTTAATTCAGAAATTAACTAAAAATATAAAAATACATAAAAAAAATTCAAAAACGCAACCGAAAGTCAGATCCGAAGCCCGCCTTGCCTATACTTGGTAAGGCACGGCTCGCCAGAGGGCTGGCCAACCTCGCTAGGGGCCTGGCGAGCCTCGCCAGACTTTCTGGTGAGTTCGCCAGGCCTCCTGGTGAGGCTTCCTCGCTAGTTTGGTGAGGCCTCGCCAAGATTCCTGGGAGGCCTCGCCAAAAGTCTAGCGAGGCCTCGCCAGACTTTCCTGCCTTTTTGGATTGTTGGTGGTTTTTTCCTATAAATAATCAGATCTTTTTGGATTGAAGGGGGCTCGAAAATTCAGAGAAAATTCTCTCTGTCAAAAAAATTACAAACAATATTTCTTACTTTCTTCTAATTTTTTTCTCGGATCCAAAACACTTTTGGATCCCAAATCTCTTCTTCTTTTTTTCAAATTTCTTCATCTATTTCTCCTTAAATCCTTAGATATTCTCGGGTCTGAAATAAATTTAGAACCCGAGTCAGATTATCTTTTTGGATAAATAAACACTTATTTTTCCAATTAAACTACACTTAAATCAAAACGTACGAGGAACACTCCCGGGGATCGAACAGATACGTCGAAGTGGATTCATACCGCAAGGGTACGCCTCTGAGTTCCTAGAACTGTGAATTCCGAGCTCATCATCTGCTTCATCATTTTCTGATTTTTTTTATTTGGGAACCTAGGAATTATTTTATTTATTATTGTAAATGTTGTAATTCTCTTCTCTTCTTCTTTTATTTCTTTTTAATTTTTATATTAGAATACCCCCACGAAGGGAATAAAATATATTCCCGGATAACAGACCTCACCTTATGTCATGCGGTCATTTTCACTAATAAAACTGACCAACATATGTGTAACTAAAAATGAACTATTTTTATTTAAATTAATAACTTTAAAATCTTCGATGTTTTAATTAGGCCACACGGGCCTCGCTAAAATCAAATCGAATATATGTGATATCCCCTATGCTAACCTTTGTGGATGCAGGTTAGATGTATGTTTAGGATTTTAATTTTCCTTCGGGTATCGCATTTTCATTTTTTTGGGAAATGTAATTAATAGGGTAGCAGGCGGTTGCATCCCCGATTTTTGAAAGCCTTGTAATTTTTATTTTCCGCATTTACTTACTGTTTTGTGGATGGATTTACTGCTTTTTCTATACATGAATCATGCATGTAAACTCTAAAAATGACCTAAGTGCGAATATGCATAACTAAGAAAATACGGTTTTCTGTAGATGTAATATAATGTGATCACTTAAGAAATAAACAACTTATCCCGAACCCGAATCTCTGTGTCTTAGTGGGTTGTCCCCCGAACGTTAAGCCTCATAGGACTCTAATTCCTGGAAAGAGCTAATACAGGTGGCAACTCCACACTAAGAGATGGTGGATTCGGGTTTAAACCGATCTAAAACGTTTTCACTTTTCTCTTTCAAACTTTTTCCCGGGTCCCCGACCTGGTGCTTTTCTTTTTCAAACACCCCGAGGGACCGCGCCCATGTAACCGCGAGCTCTCGGCTCACTAATCCGTGTCATCCGCTCATAGTATCGTATTTAAATTTTGATCAAATGTAATATTTATTAGATCGATGTATTTTTGGTGATTGTATCCGAGTGGAGACTTTGTAACATAGGTTAGAGATTTAGGTCTCGGGTCTTTAAAACTTGAAATACATTTTCACAACCCCACGTCCCCATCTCATAGGGTCGGCTCCTCGTGGCAACCCTGTGGGTCGAACGTAGTCCCTACACTTGCTCCTCTGGTCACTGCATCAATGATTTCTTCTATGGTCTCGGGGAATACTTCATAGAAGATTTGGACTAAGGCTTGTGATGTGTAACCATGAGGAGGGAAACAAGCGATAAGGGTCTAAAATCTCTCATAAAAGTCATAGAGATTCTTTGTGTCCTTCATCCTTGCTGCGTAAATCTTCATTCTTAAAGTGGTTGCTCTCGTTGGTGGAATGAATTTCTCCAAAAATATTTTGGACATCTCTGTCCATATTGTGATTGATCATGGTGCTAAATAGCAAAACTAGTCTTTGGCGATATTCTCAAGAGAAAATGTGAATGCCTTGAGCTTTACCAAGTCTAAAGAGACTCTTTGTGGCTATTGTAGCACACATCATATGAAACTTTTGCAAATGTTTGTATGGATCTTCAGTTGCTCTCCCATTGAACTTTGGTAGGTTACGGATAAAACTATACCTTAATTCAAAATTTTCAGCTTCTATCTCCATCGCTCAAATAATCCATAGCAGCTGCTGGTTTACAGTGATCATTACAAGGTCTTTGATTAACAAATCTACGTTAACCATGATCACTATGGCTTCTTGTGGTTCATTATCTAAGTCAGTGTGGTTGAATAGTCCTTCTATCAAAGCTAGTTCGATGTTGGGCTTAGTAGAAGTCTTTGTAAGATGTCAGGACTCTCTTTCTTTGTGAACTTGCCTAGCACGAGATCGGTTGGAATTTTCTATCTGTGTATCAAAGAGGAGTCTGTTACCACCAGTTGTGTCTCTAGTCATTCAAGAAAAAGAAAAACAAAGTTAGCGGAAATGGTGCCAAAATTTGATGGGTATTGAGACCATTAAAAATAATCCCTGCACAGAAAAGTAACTTGTAGTAAGTAGTAAACAGGGATTGATCCATAAAGTAACGATTTTACTAAGTAATTCTAACCTAGAATGACTAAAGTAATCGAATTGGTTTCTTTAAAAATTGTTAGGAGTAGAGAACTGAAAGTAAAAAGAGAATAAAAGAATAGAACAATTGTAAAAAAAACTAACATAACCAAATTGGGAAAAACCATGTATCATAATGATCATTAGATACTGGATAAATTGCATCGGGACTTAGGTTTAGTTACTGGCGCTCTGCATTGTATAGCATTAGCAACTCTTCCTTACTTCGTATGGGGACTTTGCTTCACTCCTCAATCTCCTTCTTACCTACTGTGACTCTCGACATCGCGCCAGAGAGCTCGCTGAAAAATAGCAATGAATACTAGAAAAGCTTGAACCCTAACCAACATGTAGTAGAACTCCTAACATGCATTAGATAATTGTATCTCCAGTCTCGGTGATGACAAAGAGACTAGTGTCACTCACTCTTCCTTAGGCACAATTACGGATGCAAAATTTGAAGATAACAATATATCACAAAGACTTGCCTTGTGGCTGATCAGACCATAGAGAGATTAAGGATTTAATAATAATAAGTACCGAGATCAATAAATAAGTCACCTTGTAGATTGTTGTGTTCAAGTTTAAGTCCTCACATTAATCAGACATGGTCTTGACCCTTTCTTGGTCAAGTCACTTGGAATTTAACTAGACATGACCAAATTTAAAGTCAATAAAAGATAAAGAGACTGAATGTAAAATTGCGAATAAAATAAAGAACTTGTTTGAAATAGACTTGAAAGTAAAACAAAATTGAATTGAAAACAAATTAAATCTAAAAATGTTTGAAAACTAAAGACTGAAAATAATGTAGTTCTAAACTAATTTGGATTACAACTAAACTAAGAAAACTTGGACTAAATTCTAACTCTAACTCGAACTCTCTCTTCTTGTGGGATTCGGCCTATTTTTATAGCCATATGGTCAAATCCATTGCTCTTTAGTCTTTGCCTTTGATAGTTTTTGTTTTTCTATTGGCTTTATCCCTTGGTCTTTTATTTGGATAAAATGATAGAGCTTTATCCTCTCTTCAAGATAAAGTTTATGAAGGAGAACAACTCTTCTTCAAATCAAAACTCTTTAAAGCTAAACTTTGCCTGAACTGGTGATTATCCTTTAACTTTTGTGCTCTTATCTTCCAACTAGATATGTTTCTAAAATTCTAGAAAATCTGGAATTTGTGGAAGTCACCAAGACTTATTACTGCTCTCAGTGGAAGTACCGGGATCTTGGCGAAATGGTGTTTTTGGCTGTTTAAACCAACTTTCATCCAAATCATCTAAAAATCCTGAAATAATAGAAAATAGTAGTAACAAAGCTCATAAAGACTAAAACATGATTATAAAGATATGAAATTAAGTATAAAAACATGTTGGATTTACAATCTATCATTGGTTAATCATTTGATTAGCTAGATGTTTCCTATTGGTTGATGTTGTAACCGTTTAAATAGTACTTTGTACGCAGAGGAGGGCATGTAATTTGTGAATTGTGAGAAACTTTCTCTCCTCTCACTATCAATTGAATTTGTTTCTTCTCTCCCTCAATTTATTTCTTCTTCTAACAATTTAACTCATATTAGCATCTCACTCACTTGATTCGTTTTTCAATCTGATCCCTACGATGCAATTCCACATAGATGGTGATTCCTCCAACGTATCTACGACAAAGGCAAGATATCTTGTTCCTGTCGTGGATATTTTCCACTAGATTTGTTCCATCGGTGTGGATGTAATCCCCGACAACCAAGCTTCGATTATTGTTAGCTCATTAGTTTTCTCCTTCTGCTGAAGGGAATTGTCATCGAAAACATAACTATGAAATAGAAATTTCCGAATAAAATTTTCTCGATTTCGAATAGGATCTTCTCAAGAACCATTGATAAGGTTTCAAAACAATTTATTTACATCAAATATAAACTTAGTTGGTAGTCTCTTTAAGAGACGGATGCCATTAAAGCTCTTAAGTGGAAGCTCTCCAATATCACGTGCACGAACTCCTATCGAACCGGGACCGGTGCTAGCCGAATGGACGAAGAATGATGATGAGAAAAGCTCCAAAAAAAATCCAATTTTGCTGAAGACGTGCATATGGCCTTTTAGGGGCTGCCAAATCACGTTGATGTGTGCACATCTCTATTTTATTAATTAGGTTTTTTTTATTTATACCATAATTATTCAATTAAGGTTGGGTTTATTTTTATCATGAATTAGATCCAATAAATTTTATGTTTAATAATTAAATCTCATAGTTTATTTCCTTAAATAAATTGAATTATCAATTTCCATAATTTGCAAATTAACCCATCGATAAAATAAATTTACAATTTAACCAAATAAATTGTCATACTACAAATTAATTTAATTAACTAAACTCAGTCAATTAATTATTTTAGTATGCAAAACTTTATGATTAAATTTATTCAATTAAATTATTTAAACACATAAATTTATTTAATTATCAATTAAATAAATATCATATAATATCATATGTAAATACATTTAATCAACTTAATTTTACTTTAATGAAAAATATAAGGGTAAATAATTATATCATGCACATGTTTTGACTAAATACACTACTGTCTTCCTATATTATGAAAAATAATTATAATCTCCCTACATTTTACGATTTTCATAATATAACCTCTCTGCATCTTTAATTATGTGTATTTCTATTAAAATTCTTAACATAACAAGTATTTGTTAGTTAATTTAGTTTTATTTTGTTTGTATTATGAGGTTTGTAATAATAAAAAGTACATTTTTGACAATTTGTAAGAAATTTTTTTAATTTTTAATGTATAATTTCATTAGATAAAATAACAATAAATAATTTTTTTGAGCAATTTTAATCCATGACATATTAAAATATAATATATAAGACAATTTTTATTCATAAACATATATTATGTTAAAAAATTGATATAAAATGAGATAATATCTAACATAAGTAGGTTGTGGTATGAAAAAGACAAAACGTAGGGATGTGTAAATTATTTTTCAAGAGACAGGGAGGTACTAGTGTAGTTGTTCAAAACACAGGGAGGTTATAATTATTTACCCATAATATAAGCTACATTATATTATATCATCAACTAAATTAATTTCTTGGAGTTATATAGATTATTTAATTACATTGACTTGACATGTTATTTAATTAATAATTATGTCTTTATCTAGTTTTGTAACATTGCATGTACAAGAAATCTCAGATCAGTAGTTCTAGGCGCACGATCCTTTAGGTTTGTTCATATGTTGGCAATGGGATTCACCTATAGACTGTAAGCGGATTCTAGCAAACCATTACAGCCCCCAATTGGGACAGAGTACAGCCATCTATTAAAGATATTGAACCCAGCAGTTATCTTACAAAGTCCTTTGCCATGTGACATCAATATGATGAATAAGAGGCATGGTGCTTGTCACACTTTATGCAATTCATCGTATTTCTTAATTTAAAATAAAATGATAAAATAATTCAACGACTTATTGGACATCCTTATCACTTTTATTCATCAAGTGGTCACCGATTTATTTTGAATGATCAAATTGAATGGTAATCATATCACTTCAACACTACTACTAATGTGGTCATGAAATATACCGAGCATACCCGTACTTGTAATCCAATATTTAAGGACCCGTTAGTAATATACTACAACATACTTAATTCCACATTAGTAATAAGTTGAAATCAACATACTCAATTCCACATTAGTAATAAGTTGAAATCAAGTCTGAGGACAATTGAGACCTACTCAGCAAATTATCAATGACATACAACCATATGACTTTGCTGTGTGGATCGGTCCAACCCCATATTTCCAACATGTGCCCATGTTCATGATTTACTTTACCAAGTGACATAGCAACTACATTGCTATAGATCATCCAACATACAAGTCTTTCATTCCATTCATTCTCATGATTAAAACAAACTTAGGACATGTATGATTATCAATCAATGGATACATTACTCATATTATAGCACAAGATATAAATGCAGTAGATTATTGTCTTTATAATGTGACACTGTATGAACCAATGTCTTTAGAACTAGGGCACATAAACAATTCCAACAATCTCCCACTTGAACTAGTTTACAGTAGGCATTGCTCTAATCTTTATAGATCCGACATAACCTTAAGCTCAACCCACGATGGACTTTTGATTAGATGATTAACGACATTGTTCTTGTATCAACCCCATGTAATGACATTTCATATGACATACTAAATACATGTTCGAACTTTATGACCAGGTCTTTTTAGCTTGTACATTAAGCCCCGTTTTGTCAAGGAAAAACATCAAGTGTGTCTAGGATCCATCCATCCTAACTTACTTCTGAACTTTCTAGTCCAAACATCTCCGTTGTAGCCTAACATGCTACTATGTGCTTAGTTTCTATTGTAGAATCAAAAATATTATGTATAAAGCTCTCAACTCATATAATAGCTTTCAGTAATCATAACAAAACTAGAATACATCTAGTCTTTAGGTATAAACCAATTGAATCAAATCTAACTTTATATATTTCTATCCTAAAGGTCATTCTCTTGAATCCGATCTTGCAACGTAGATCTGCATCTCGAAAGAATGTCACGATTTTGCCTAAAGTTCGCATTGTAAAGTATTCACTTAAATTCTAGTGAACTACTTCCAATTAACCCAATCATAACTATACTATCTCAATACAATGTTGAGAACCGTGACCACATTTCCGATTAACATCATGCACATACATTGTCCATAAAAGCATCATTGAATGACTACTTGAAAACTCCAAATGCATTCTATCACTTTAAAGAGATAGGGGGTTTCTCAAACTTCTCCTTTTCAACTGTTAACTTAAAAGTGTCTTTTAAGAAGATTTTTAACTTATAAGTCAAATAATGAAGTGTTTCTGATAACTTTTTTTTAACTTAAATGTTAAAAATAAGATTGAAGTTAAAAGTAAGTCAGACTTACTTTTTAAAAAAGGCACTTATAAGACATAAGTTGGAAAATGAGAAGTTTTGAGAAACACCCCCATAATCTAGCTATCAACTAAATTATGGTCCATAGATTACATTTCAGCCTTATTGAATTTTACACTATTGAACCAAATGGGTTCAAAGCCTCTTACACATGCTATATGATAAGAGTCAACATCAATCTTGAGAAAGTGTGTCCCTCAAGTTTGTAAGTAAACTGTCATGCCTTTTCAATTATGACTTTACAACTTATACTTTAAATGCATGAAGTTTAAACATAAATCTAACTTATCCTTTTAGGAATTTGTGCTCTTTGAACTTGCTAGTTTAGTCATGCTCCTACAACTTTTCTTAAAGATTGACATCTCTTAGAAAACACCCTTGCAAGCCTCAAACATCATGTTTAGGCAAGGTCGTAGGTGCAATACCTTCTGGGTTTCTAATGAGTAGTTCACAAATAGGCTTATATGATTTTTACTTCTGTTAATCTAATATCAATATTATGACATAAATTATTAATGTTATGTCAACAATGTGATTCAAATTTCACTTTTCAAAATCAGGTGAAAGACACATTAGGCATTAGCCTATCCATACTTCATATGGTGCTCTTTCAATAGCTTCAATTAGAGTGTGATGCAATTAATCAGTAGTCAAGAATTATGTTCTTAAGATTTTCAAGAGATTAAAATGAATTATTTGAGTATACCATGTCTAACATGGCCTTGTTCCTCTCCTTAAATACTCCATAACAATGGTGTGTTTAGGAGGACTGAGCTGTGATTCCATCTCACACTCTCTCAAAATTATTCAAATTAGGTTTAATATACTGATTTCTTGGTCAAACTAAAAAACTTCATATTATAACCTATTTATTTCTCTACTTTATTCTCAAGGTCCTTGACTTAATCAAGGTCCATGGATTTAATCTCATTAGCAATGCTAATTGAAATTCATCACCAAGAGTAACAGAGAAATGTGCCTATTCCTAGCTATAATGATTCTGAACTTATATACACTCCCACTGTGTTTTGGGTCCATCATGCTAGCTACTCATTCAACAACTTCAAGAAAAAGCATATACATCTAAGGCCCTACGCATACTCACACTGCATCTTAGGCTTACTAGGATATTACCACTTCTACAAGCTTGTTGAATAGCTTCTACGTTATTTCACCAAGTATAAAAAGAACTCACATGATCAAATGATTATCAATCAAGTGATCCTAAGCTTTATCTGTAGATAGCTTAGTCATATGCTTCTCGTTAACTTGACTTAAATAACTTTTGGACATAGACTAGATCAAGCATTTCATGCTTATCTATTTTGTATTTATGTTATAGATTAAATTCATTTTGATAGACTCAAGGATGAACTATTCCAAACTTTTAAATTTAGGAATAACAATTCTCGGATATTTCAGATATATTCATTATCAATGAAAACTCGATATCTAGAAACATCCTTGACTGAAATAGAAATAAAGTTCATGCTGTAAGCGTGTACAAAATTTCATCCTTTCATAATCAAAATTATTTATCGGCTATCCTAAAGTGACATTCTTTAATCTTAATGGCCATTATAAGAACACCATTTTTTATTTAAGAATTCATCTCTTAGGATCCCAACCATCTCTTATTTGAAGATCCTATGCATTTTCAATGTTAGAACACATCAAGTAGCTATTATTTCAGATGTTGAAGAGAGACAATTACATCTATATTATAAATACCTTTATGAAGAACATTTAATGCTCTTCATGAAATCTCCTAAATATTGAAAGACATGTTCTTATATTGTTTCCAACATACTTGTATTTGATATCGATGTCCTTTGGACATAGTACAGACTTAAATTTTGTTTAGTCATGAGACCCTTGACTAGTAATGTCTCATCTATGCTCTTATGTTGAAACGTTCATCAAACATCAACTCTGGCTAAGCCCATTAACAGAACCCTTGGCTAGCTAAAGAAATTATTGTAGCTTACTACCGCGGTCATACTCATCTATGGCATGTGGGCCATAATGAATCGGTTATAGGATTCAAGCAGAAAAGCCAAGATAGTTCTAATTATTAAGTCTCATACTAATACACTAATATGAACCAAACTCTTAGTGAGTTTCTCCAAATTCTATACATCAGTATTCACAGAGATTATAGTATCCATCTTATATGATTGAAAAGCCTTAGTGATCAAGGATCTCTCTTGATAAAGTTGCTCATGAAATGTCTCGTTAGGAGACTTTACCATGGCATAGACTTGTATCTCCTTTAACTGTTTGCATAATTTGGGAAGCATTATAGCCAACACAAGGTGTTTCACATCCCTCCTTTCATTTTTGAATTTACATACCACCCAACTTGGGCCGATATAATATCTCTTCCAGTGAGCATTTGGCCTATCTACCAATATTTAATGGATTATTTAAGTATTATTAGCTTGTATAATGAATCAAGTCCATGTAATTATTTTAGATATTATGTATTCATATTCTATATATAAAATGAAGTTCAATGTCCAAAATCACAATTTAGAATTTTTTACGGGTATTAACGAATATTGAATATTTAAACCAAATCATATTTGGGCCCATAAAATTCTCAAATATGAATTTTTAACATGGTAGCCTTCATACTTATATATATACCAATATGATGCATTGATCATATCAATTATAATTACATCTATCATATTAAGTCGAGATACTTGGTGAAATCGTTGAATTTTGACAAGTGTGACTTAAAGCTCGTTAAAACCCAATAGTCAATGACCATTTTGCAAAATATACAATTTTGATCCCACTCGAATTTGGACGTCACTATTACAAAATTTAGCATCCCAACTATAATTGGTATCACGGTCTATTTGGACTCATTTCAAATTTAGAATATTTAATTTAATTAAATATTAATGCCACAAATTAAAACTTTAACTTTTATTCTAATTAATTAAAATTTATAATTTTAAAATATTAGAATTTATGACACCGAATTAAAAAAATAACATGAATGATATTTTGATACAATTCGGGTAAGCCGTTTCAAACACTTAAAACGGACTTAGAATAATTTTGAACCACTAGAATATAATTTCGAATTAAATAAAAAAAATATGTTGATTTTATTAAACTATTCACTTTAAATTATTATTCACGGAAAAATTTAAAATACCCGATAATTTTAAATGCAATCCGGCTCAATCGCTTTAACAAAAAGAACAAATGATTAAAAAATAAATCGTAACTCCCTGTACCTTCGACCCTGCAAAAATAGGTCCACTGCGATGGATAGCAAACTGTCTACATTTTGAACAACCTTGCTGTCCACAGGAGATGGTGTTGGCTTCATGTCAAAAGTGGTGTGAATTCAACTCACGCCACTGTTTGGCATTATTTTTTTTAATTAATTGTATTCATTTATTTATATTATTAAAAATTACTTAATTATATTTTTAAATTAATAAATATAAACTAATTACAAGAACATAGTCAAATAAACTATTTTGCGACAAATATTAAAAATCTAAAACAATAATTTTGAATCTTTTTCTACCGAATAGAAAACTTTTACAAATCAAGAAACTTAATCTTTTGATTAAATTAAAAACCGATTAATTACAACAATCAATTTATCAAATTAATCTTGTCAATTGATCAACTTGAGGAAAAATCACAAAACCTCGAGAATAATTCCAAAACTTTTTCCATCTAGATGGAAAATCCAAACGAAAAAAACCCTAAACAATCCTCTTGATAAAACCAGGCTCGGATACCAATTGAATGGAATTATCATGCAGAATTACCGGTTAAAATTTTTTCGAATTCGAATAGGATCTTCTCAAGAACCATTGATAGGGTTTCAAAACAATTTATTTACATCAAATATAAACTTAATTGGTAGTCTCTTTAAGAGACTAATGCCATTAAAACTCTCAAGTGGAAGCTCTTCAATATCACGTGCATGAACTCCTATCGAACCGGGACCGATGCTAGCCGAATGAATGAAGAACGATGATGAGAAAAACTCAAAAAAAATCCAATTGTGCTGATGACGTGCATATGGCCTATTAGGGGTTGCCAATTCACGTTGATGTGTGCACATCTCTATTTTATTAATTAGGTTTTTTTTTATTTATACCTAATTATTTAATTAAAATTAAGTTTATTTTTATTATGAATTAGATCAGATAATTTTATCTTTAATAATTAAACCTCATAGTCTAATTCCTTAAAAATAATTTAATTGTCAACTTTCATAATTTGCAAATTAACCAATAGATAAAATAAAATTTACAATTTAATCAAATAAATTGTCATATTACAAATTAATTTAATTAACTAAACTTAGTCAATTAATTATTTTAGTATACAATACTTTATGATTAAATTTATTCAATTAAATTATTTAACACATAAATTTATTTAATTATCAATTAAATAAATATCATATGTAAATACATTTAATCAACTTAATTTTACTTTAATGAATAATATAAACTACATTATATTATACCATCAACTAAATTAATTTTTTGGAATTACATTGATTATTTAATTACATTGACTTGACATGTCAATTAATTAATAATTATGTCTTCATCTAGTTTTGTAACATTGCATGTACAAGGAATTCCAGATCAGTAGTTCTAAGCGCATGATCCTTTGGGTCTGTCCATATGTTGGCAATGGGATTCACCCATGGACTGTAAGCGAATTCTAGCAAACCATTACAGCCCCCAATACAAAGTACAGCCGTCTATTAAACATATTGAACCCAGCAGTTATCTCACAAAAGTCTTTTGCCAACTGACATCAATATAATGAACAAGAGGCATGGTGCTTGTCACCCCTTATGCAGTTCATCGTATTTCTTGATCTAGAATAAAATGATAAAATAAGTCAACGACTTATTGAACGTCCTTATCACTTTATTCATCAAGTGGCTGGTGATTCATTTCGATTTATCAAATCGAATAGCAATCTTATCACTTCAACACTACTACTAATGTGGTTACAAAATATACCATGCATATCCGTACTTGTAACCCAATATTTAAGGACTCGTTAGTAATATATTACAACATACTCAATTCCACGTCAGTAATAAGTTGAAATCAAGTCTAAAGACAATTTAGACCTACTCAGCAAATTGTCTATGATATACAACCATGTGACTTTGTTGTGTGAATCGATCCAGCCTCATGTTTTCAACATGTGCTCATATTCATGATTTACTTTACCAAGTGACATAACAACTACATTGTTATAGATCATCCAACATACAAGTCTTTCGTTTCATTCATTCCCATGATTAAAACAGACTTACATTTATGATTATCAATCAATGGATACTCTACTCATATTATAGCATAAGATATAAATGCAGTAAATTATTGCCTTTATAATGTGACATTGTATGAACCAATGCCTTTTGAACTAGGGCACATTATCTGCTTCTTCAACCGGTATGTTTATCTCGTTCGAACCTCATTTTTCTTATATATGGATTTTGTTTAATTTTCTAATTGCGAGATTTGAATCTGTACACTTCTCAGTTTTGATTAATCATAACTAAGTCCATTGTTGTTTTGGAAAAAGGAGAATTCGGCATTATCTGATGTTAATTAGATCATATGCCTTTAGGTTGAATTGAGATGAACTGTATACTTTTATCATTTTGATTGTCAATAATACTATTATGATTATCATTTTGTTGGTAATTGAATGTTTAATTGATATATTTTTTAATTCATGTTATGCCGCAAGACTACTATATTTGGGCAGGAAGTTTTATACTGTACTCTGGTCTTTTTTTCAAAATCATTCTTTCGTTGCAAGAGATGTATCGTGGAAAGTTAGCATCATCTGAGTTTTTACCATACTCGCTACTCGGGGGCTTTATCAGCTCTCTCCAATCCTTGTTTGGCTCTTGTTTTTCTTCTCTTAAATTGTCATTGTACTTCTAAACTTCAAGCTATAGTTTATCTGATTGCTGATTTTAATCTGGTGACAATGAGCTACGCAGTTGGGCTTTCAACATCGCCTCATTACATTTGTTCTTTTTTTGCTGATTTGCATGTGTTTGTCCATTGAGTGATATAGAATTTTTGTAAAATACCAGGTATAATGACTGTTATACAAATATAATAGTCATCATACTTGGTATAATAGTTCTTTTACCGTGTATAATGTCTTCATAAATACGATTTTTTGTTGCAATATTGGATTGATTGTCTTCAAACAATAGTTGTAACAAAAAGCTATTATACATGGTATAATAGTTCTTATACCAGGTATAATGCTTTTATAACATGGCTTCTTGTTGCGAAAATTTAGCATAGAAAAAGAGTTGTTGTACTTGTATAAGAATGTCAGATTTGTTTTAGTCTGGAAATTCTAAATGGAAGATATGTTAACATTAAAGTCAATCCCATAAATCTTAAAGTAATATAAAATTGTTACAATATCTCTGGTATAATAACTCATTTGGCAAGTTTGAGGCCTTTGTAACATGGTTTTTGTAATGTAAATTGAGTATTGTCATCACACATAGGAATGTAACAATTCGTATACCAGGTATAACAACTCACATACCAGGTATTAGGGGTGTTCATCGATTGGTTTGGTTAAATAACTAAACTGATCCAATTACACCGAAAAACGAATACCTTACAAAATTAGAACCAAGACCGAACCGACATAAAAAAACCGAATATTCGGTTCGGTTCATTTAATCGAATTATGACATGTTTGTTTTTTATTTTTATTTTATAAGATTTCATTTTCTTTTATACATAAATTAATATTATATCTTAAATTATGATGAACTTACTGCAACATAATATTGAAATAATGAAATAAGTGGCCTACAATAATTCATAAACTTCAAGGATATATAATTAATAAAAATCAAGTGAAAGGAGATTATATTATAAATATTAGTCTTAAAAATACAAGAAATAAAGTTAATATCGCTAATATTTATATTTTGAAAATGAGGTTTTTAAATTAAGTTACTAAAGTTAAAAGATATTATATATGAAGTTAATTTCTTATAGAAATTGTAATTAATCGGTCGGTTCAGTTATATCATATATTTTCAATTAAAACTGAAACCAACCTAATAAATCGAAAATGTATAAAATGTGCAACCGACACCAAACGTTTAGACCATAAACCGAACCGAAAAAACCAAATTTCATTGGTTTGGTCGGTTTGTTCTATTAGGTTCAATTTTTGAACACACTTATCAGGTATAACAACTCATATACCACCTATTATGCCTTCATACTACGAAATTAAGTATAGAATATGAAAGAGAGTGTGGTTACAAAACGTAGGGAAAAAAAAAAGAAAATAGAATTAAAAAAAGAGGAAAGTGAAAATATTTTGTCGTTATGGCATAAATAAAAATATTTTGCCCAAACAAGGGATTTTCTTGTATTTCCCAAATTCTTGTATTTCCCAAAAAAAAACACAAGCAAAGTGAAACAACTTTGAAAGCAATAAAGTGTTCACATTTGACCATATATATTGATATACGTATGCAACCTCCCTCAACTTATAGCATTTCGCCTACTGTACCCTAAACTTTGAAAAGGTCCTTGTTACTCCCTAAACTTTGCAAAAGTGCACCAATTTGGATTACTGACATAACATCTATGATTGGATTCATATAAGCGCCAAATAGAATTATAATAAAAAAACCTTTTACTTTTTTCGCATAATTCAAATTGGATAGAAGTATAATAATTAAGAATTATAGAATAGACTTAAACTAATATAGAAAATAATAAAAAAAAATATTCTAACAATTAGAATAAAAACCCTGTTGGACCCAGTAAGGGTGTAAAATAGGTCAGAGGGGGGATGAATGACTCTTTCCGAGCTCACGGTTAACTTCAGAAATTTGCTTCTAAAGTTGTTTCTGAGTAAGTATTTGTTACTCAGAATCCCCTTTTATATTTTATGTGTTTCAGATGCAGAATAAAATAACGCAAAAATAAATGAGCTGAGTAAGGAAATACAAACAGCGATTTTTATCCTGGTTCAGCCTCTACCTAATCCAGTCCTTGGAAACTCCAGTCCAAGATTTAATCCACTATTAACTCTTCTTCAGGTGAAGAGTAAACCTTTTACAATGCCTTGACTGAAGTACCCTTCAACAGTCTTTGTTGAGCTATACCAATATAGAAGTTCCGTTCTTCTATATCTGAGGCTCTGAGCTTCGTCTCTATTAAGTACCTTCCTTACTAGAACTTCGCTCCCCTACATTATCTTACCCTTAGCTTAGTGTAAGTTACAACAGTTTAACAAGAATGATTTTTGTGAACTTCTGAATATTGTTCCAGTCAGTTCAATTACAAACAGATGAGATTTGGATATTTGCTATGAGAAGGTTGTAAGCAGATTGAGATTTTGTTTTCGCTTCAGTACTTATGTTAGGATTCGATAACCTTCTCAAATGTTGGAAATCTTCTTTTTATAGAGGGAGAGAATGTTTCCGTTGATACTAAGACCATTGCTGGAAATACTATCGTTGTCTCTCAGTCTTGTTTCCGTTAACGATCCGTTAGAGAGCTCATCCAAATCTAATCCATGCTAGTGTGTTAGGTTGATTTTGGGGACCACTTTGAGTGGTAGTAGCAGGTGAGATTTGTAGAGAATTTTTTGTTCCTGATTTTGTAACTTTTGTTTAGTATGCTTGAGGACAAAGCACGCAACGGCATTAAATGCAAAATCAGCTTTTTGACTTTTTGGCGCCGAGATAACTAGGTTGACCTTTTGCAATCTTCAGAGGGACTTATTAAACGATTTGAGTCTTGAGTGATCCTCTGAGATATGTAACAGCTTCTGAGCATCCATAGTTCTTCTGACGAAACCTTGTGCTTCTGAGGCGACTTCGTTCTGAGCCTTTCTTCTGAATTCAGAACGTACAAAACTATATGATCTTTAGAAACCAACAATCTCCCTCATTTTGTTGGTTCTGAGTGAAGTTAAGCACATGATGCACTTACTCCCTCATAATCTCATGCATACATTTTGATTAATGAATTACAAGGAAGTTAATACAACAAAGAGTTGTACTTTTGAACAAAAGTAAAAACTTTTTATTTATAGAGTTTGTTTACAAAGTTTTTACAGAAGATGAATTCAAAATTACAATGGTTTTTCTTTAAGTGCTAGAAATTCATCTTGTTGAGTCTTCTCTGGGTGATCTACCTCCATGGCGTTGCTTGATGGTTGGTTGGAAATCATCCACCTTTCCCAGATCTCCTTGAAGTTGTGCTTGTCCTTCTCCCTCCACTCAGCACCAACAAGCTGAGCAGCTATCTTCTGCTCATCAAGTGCAAACTGATGAATGATATCTTGAATAGCCTTTGCGTTTATTTGAAGATGAGGGACAATCTGCTGAATCAGCCGTGCAGCTTTGCTAGGAACAGAGGGAAAGATGCTTTCAAGGATTACTTTGAGAGCCTTCTAATTCTATATCCATTGAGTGTTTAACCCATTCGCCAGATGCTGTAGGAATGGAATGATCTCACTGTCATGTAAGCAGAAGGAGTGAAGAGCTAGGCCACCAAGTTGATTACTGAGCCCATCAATACTCTTCTGAAGGGTCTCTGAAGTGCTTGCATTCCTTGCCACCACTATATCTCTAGCTTCAGTTGCGGTCTTGGTAAGGGCAGCGGCATACTTCTGAATATGTTCCTCCATTTCATCCACAACCTCATTCTTCTGAGCAAAGGTAATCTCAGTGATCTGCTTGTGAGCTTCTTCAACAGCCTTGAAGATCTCAGATTTCAACTCCCTTTTTGAATCGGCAATTACTTTTAGAGTTTCAACCTTGGAATCATTCATGTGCTTCACCATCTCAGCAAGACTATTTTGGAGCTTCTCTTGCTACCACAAATAGAAAGCATTCTGAGTCCTGAGCGCCTACACCTCACTCTTCAGCCCCATGGAGTATTCAGTTGTTGTGCGCTCAATGGCAATCCCTAGAGTAGAGATGACATCTCCTATCTGCTTCTGAATGATCTCCTTCACCCCACTTACTTCTTTGTGGATTATCTATCATCAGGCCCTTCTCACCATCTTCCATTATCCCATTCAATTTTTAAAGAGCCTCTAGAATATCAACGTAGTTGCTGAGCCTTGTCTCCATGAGTGGCTGTAGATGCTGGATCAGCTCAGAGTGAATTTAGCTTGGTAAAGGAAGCTTATCAGCCCTTTCCATGATGATCTGTGCCTGTTCTGAGATGAGAGCCACACTCTGGGCAAGTTAACGGTTGAAGGGGGAAATCTTCAAATCCACTACGGAGTTGTTGAGGCGAAGGGCCATGGTCAGGAGATCATCAAGAGTCTTTCCCATATGATGAAGAGAGTTGACAGGAACAGAGGTGCTAGGATTTCCTCCCTTAGTAATGTCACCAATCATCCATCCTCTGCTATCAAGAGACTCATCCCCAAAGATCCTTTGCTCCGCAGGTCTGGAGATTAGAGTGATGGAGCTGTTGGGATCCTCCGAAACCTTTGGCACAGAAGGATGCTGCTGTTGCTGTTGGTGCTGCTGAGTCTTAGGCTCACTCATAATCTGAGCTTCATCGTCTGAATCATCCTCCAGCACAATTTCCTCCCTTATTTCCTCTGGCCTTATGTTGTGTTTATCAAATACAGAGCGGTCCATGGATACAAATTCATCAACAGGATATGATCCTAACCCCATTCAGCCACTACAGTCCCCTGAGCCAGGTCCTTCTAAAGAGCTGATTTGAATGGGTCTTCCTCTGGCATAACCTCTTTCAGCAGAGATGGCTTATCAGACTCTTTCTCCTTATTTTCATTTTTCTCTTCCTCAATATCATCCTTTTTATCTTCAGGTTTATCAACCCCCTTAACAGTTTCAGCTTTCTTAGCTTCTTGTTCCTTCGCCTCTATCTCCTTTGATATCTTTTAAGTGATAGATACTGCTACTTCAAGAAGATCTGTATCAGCTATTGGGTATCCTCCTGGAGTAATCAAAAATTGTTGTGGTGTCTCAAGAGAGGCAGTGAAGAGATGAGATGGATCAAATACTAACTTTTGTTGATCCAGAGGAGGAGATTGTGGCTTCTTCTCCAGTAGGAAGTTCGTAGGATTTACCACTTTTGGAGGAGCTGGACTGGGTGCCACTAGAAGAGACCCTAAGGGCAAATCAAAATCTACTGAAGTCCCTTCCAAGACTTTGCCATCTGCTTCCTCTGAGTCATCATCCTCTATCTCAGAGGTGCTCTTCTCCTTCAACTTGCTAGTGAACTCTTCTGGAGCTGGCATTTTCATCCCTACTGTCATAGCCTTTTTCTCAGCTTCCTCAACTGCTATCCTTATGTCTCCCACTGTTCACTTTTTAGGCACATGAGTAAAGACCTCCACTATGATTTGATTGTAGGCCTTAATCATATCATACTTTTCAGGATCATCTTCAGCAACTACAGTTTCACCATAAGTTTTTGCCCTCTTTTTCCCTTGCCTCTTTTCCTTCTTTTCTCCTTTACTCTCCTTAAGCTCTTCTACCTTCTCCACCTCCTCTCCCTCTTCTTCAACAATTTCATCCTCTTCCTCGCTTGGGATAACCATTTCAGGATCAAATTCTCCCCTTTTTCTTTTAGTAAGGATGCTGATGGGTTGGTTATCCTCTTCATCTTCTGAGTTAACTTCCTCTACTGACTCTGGCACATACTTGAATTCATTCATGGGATAAGTAATTCCTTGTGCTTTTCCTTTAGTAACTTTAGATGGAATTACAACATTTTCAGCAGCAAGTGCTTTGCTTCTGCCAGCTCTACTCCTCTTTGCTTTGGGGATGTCTTCCTGTTTCAGCACAGGTTCCCTTTACCTCTTAGGGGAGACTTCCTCAACCCCTTTCACCACTTCACCCTTCTTTGCTACTCTTAGCTCTTTCTCTCTTCTCTTCTTCATTATATCTTTTAGCAGGGCCTCCTCCCTGTGCCATTTCATTCCGTAATCCACCTTTTTATCAAAGGTTTCCTTTACAATCTCACTGCCCAGATACCCATCTTCTTCTGAGCAATCTATTTCAGAGGATGCAACAATCCTGCTGATTAAACCACCAAGTGTGAACTTGTGGTGTAGTATATGCTGCATAATGATAATAGGCCAGTTGACCTTCCTCTTCTCCACCAGATGATACAGAATATAGTGCTCATAGCTAGATACTATATTTGTTGAATTCATCTTCTGAAGTAGAAGATGATCCATAGATGGCCTGTTGCATCACTAGAAAAATGTTGCTTAAAGTGCAAAAAATGTTGCAATAGCTTCTATTTAGCTTCTATTGCAACACTTATCCCAAAAAAAGTGATGGTTCTGCTCTCGTTGCAATAGGTGCCTGTTGCAACACATTTCGCATTTTTAGCAACCCACCGAATTGTGATGCAACAGGCAGCTGTTGCATCACTTTTTAAGCCTCTTGTAACACCATTTTCGGTGTTGCTAATAATTCTCCCGCCGTCATGGTTAATGTCCGTTACAATTTTTGCAACACTTTATTGACACAACAGCAACACTTTTTTTATACACTTTTGTAACATTTGCATCACTTTTATTCATGTTTGCAACACTTATGCGCAACACTTTTTTATCATTTCGCATCACTTTTATTAATAT
>CATIWQ010195575.1:0-25079 GCA_949673415.1 Euphorbia schlechtendalii | reverse complement strand
GAGAATAAAAGGGAGAGTCAAACTAGTTATTAATGAACCATTAAATGGTCGGACCAAGAAAATAAGTGGGAGAGGAAAAATATTTAACATGCGGAGCAAGGGAATTTTTCACATTTTGAGTAGGCCCCATAAGAACAAGTTATTCGCGGGTGGAGCCTGCGTGGCAGCCTCGCAAGTACTAGAAAAGGTAATCATGGGCTACTAGTAAGCTAGTGGGCTGCAAGTTTGCAAATGTTAGGGATCACTTGTGTGGACTTGCAATGGAAGCCACTAGCATGCCACAAGTTGGGCTTGTAGGAGGACTAGGAAGCCCATGCTTATGGGGCAAGGTAAGCCTGCATGCTTGCCTTGCACGATACATACAACCCGTATAAGTGGGTTGTGTACACGTGGTTAGCCAGCATGTGTGGGATGGGAAATCCCATCCCATATTGCTAAATGGGGAAGCATTTGATGCTCCCCTTCTCCTATAAATAGGAGCTCCTCCTCATCCTTATTTTGTACTTTAGCTGAGCATTCTTTTGAGTTTTGACTCATTTTCTTCGTTAGTTTTTGCTAGAACCTCCCCAAGTTTCTCTGCTTTCGCAAGAAGTTTTTTGAAGGCTTATTCCTATTTTGGAAAGAGCCTTCTCAGTTATATTTTCAAGTTGTTAACTAACGAGTTCTCCCTCTTTATGAGATTTTGGTCGATGGGCTTCGTGTGGACTAATCATAGAGGCCGTCCTTGTTTATTGGCTTGTGTTAATAGAGTTGTGTCTAATTGCTCTAAGGGATTTCTGCATGAAAGAGGAAGGCATGCATCAACTGGTAATTCTCTAATCTTAGATGCTCGATTTCTTTTATTAAGATTTATAAACCTATAAGCATCTATGGAACATTTTGATTGAGATTATGTCAATCATGCCATTCTTAGGAGATTCTTTGGGTTTGATCTTAAGTTTTGAAACTCTGATGTGCAAGTTCGCGTGTTCAATAACTGCCTTTAGTAATCAACAAACATAAGCGAACCTCTCCTTCACTTCAGTCTCTACCAGTAGTCCTAATTACTCAAACACTCTTGTAGCCTCACGTAGAGAGGTATAAAATTGATTGCAATGGGCATCAAACTCAATCATCTCTCTAGCCAAGCATAAACCCATCATCCCTACTATATTCAAGGGCATGAAAGTTAGCTCTTGATTATGAGTAATCTTAGAACAACGCTCTCCTAATGCATGCAAGGCTAAGCTATAGGTCCTCTATGACTGAGATGGTAGAGCATAAATCAATGGTACGAAGTCATTGTGCTCTAGTGCCACTACCATACTGGGTCAATTTTTTATGGCATTCCACCATACCCAACATTGATTCAAAGACCTGAGTGTCTCAAATTTAGTTGCAAGAAAGAGAATTGAATAAAAAGTTAGTATAAACATCTTAGGAAAGTAACTAGTGTACTCTACCCTACTTTTCATATATTTATCAACATATTGTTTCTAGAGAATATTGCTTAAAACATGAGCATGTATTTTCTACTACATGTTTCCACATCCTATTCTCTTCTATCCATATATTTCTCTACTCCTCATACATGTTCATAAAGATCCATACTTTATTCATGCATACGTGTTATGAAGTACATTCCAAAATCCCATTATCTATAAGCTTTTTCAATTAAATCTCTTACAAAATAAGTTCATTAGATTTAATTCTACATCTTCTTAAATGATACATCATAAGATTATTCATCTTTCCTCAACTAAACTTAATCTAAAAACATATGTTATCAAAGTAAGTTCTAGTAACATTTTTTCCTACAAATCATGCTTTTGTAGATGTTTAATCACAATGAAAATAAAATTTATCAAATCCAATCATGTTCAAATACATCATACAAGCATCAAAGGTCGATTACCTTAAAATTAAACCGAAGTGCAAAAACCTATGTTGAACATACCCTTAGGGCGGTGAGGCTCCCTATTATAGCCTTGCTAGCATTGGGGGCTTCGGCGCCCCTGACTTATCACGGGGAGTTCCCATGAGAACTCACCTATTTTAACTTTGATTTCGATTCCATTTTTTTGGGTGTTTCCAAAATTCATCCAATTTCATGATTTCATACTTCAAACCCATCAAAACTCCTAATTTCACAACCTAAATTTGTAGGTACAAACCTTCTTTTTCTAAACATTTTTTTATCAAAATTCAAATAAAGCATATTTGTTTTGTTTAAAGAGGTTTAGAAAAGTTTACCTTCATCCATGAAGTCATGATCCTTCTGCTCGGAGACAATCATGGTCACCATTCCAAGTCAAACCCCTAAATACTCTTCTCTCCTCTAGAGTTAGTATGCAATTGACACAAGACAAAATCTCTTAAATGAACTGAAAACCAAAGCAAAGAACTGACATTCAAAGCATTCTTGCGGAGATGTTAATACTTGTGAAACGTCTTTGAGATTTAAAGAAGAAGACAAGGAGAAAGAAAATAAAGAAGAAAACAAAATAATGCGTTGATTTATTTTCTTAATCAAACATTACTTATTCAAAATAATGTGTTGAATTATTTTCCTAATTAAAGAGATTAACTTGTTGAATTATTTTCTTAATTAAACATTACTTATTCAAGTTACTGATTAAGCTACAAAATTTAATCAGTTTGTTATGGAACCCGGATCTACAATGAGGGTGGGTGATTTCCTCGAATAATGTTTCAAATAAACTCTTATTTCTTTTGTTACCATGATTTTTCAAAACAAAAATTTATCTTACGAATGCTTTTACTGATTTACGAGAAAAACACCATCCATTCAAACACATCAAATCCTCATGTCTTCATTAAATTTTATTATAAAATGAAGATATTATAATTTTACAATAAAAACAATCATCATCCATACATACTTTAGAGGTTCAAGTTGGATAACTGGTCAATGCTATTCCTTCAAGATTTAAAGGAGTGTTTCCTAGTAACACTATAGAAATTATAGGGAAAATCTTAATGCTATTGCTCTTCATAATGGAAAATTTATAAATGATTTAGTTCTTTTAAGTGTGAATGCTAATGTGAAAGTTAATCAACCGGTTCAACAACCGAGTATTGAGAATGAGTTTGGATGAAATTTCTATTATATCACTCACTAAGGATTTTAGCAAGAGTATCACTGCTACAAATGCCTATAATATTTGAAAATCCTTGAAGTTTAATAGTTCAATAAAAGTTAGGGAATGGAAAGTGTAGAATATTTAGTTTTCGTTTGTGGTGCATATTCTGGATATAATTTGGAAATCTATTGAAGGTTGTTCAAAACATAAGAAAGCAATGATTGAAAGAGGTAATCTAATTTATTGTATTATATTGGGTGCAAAAGGAGCACTAACTTATTACAAACAACCACACGAAAAATTCAAATACATTGGAGGTTTGCACATTAAGAGGGCTAGTTTAATTTGAGAAGTGGAGAAATGACAGTTTGTTTTTCTTTCATATGAGGACTATAAAAGAAAGTTATTGTTTACCGAATCATGTTCTCAAATGGTGATTCATTCTTAATACTAATTGGGGAACAAAATGAAAAGGAGAGTGAAGATCAAGATATTGGAAATGGAGATGAAGTAGAAATAGCCTCAAGTAAGACAACATAGAGAGTTAAATTTGATGAAGATGTCTACTAGGCATGGTTAGATATTGCTACAATACAACAAGATGTGGGAGCTAAGAAAAATTTAACAACTCATTGAATAAGAAGCTGAGTTGCTTCTTTCAAAAGGCAAATATTGATGTTACATCGAGCCCTCCAAAATTCAGATTCCTTGGATTCTTAAATGGATTTTATTTTTCTTTACAGTTTCTTTTTATTTTGTTTGTTTTTGCATTGTAATAACTAGTCTTATTTTCTCTCTTCAGGATTAGTTTGGTGTGACTCCAAATAATGAGGATATTGTGTACTTTTAGTGTGGGGGAAATATATTTTAAGTTTTTATTGTACTAAGTCTCATTTTTCTTTCACCTTGTAATCTTTATGAAGTGATTGAAAAATTGTATTATGATTTATAAGTATGTTAAAAAAAATTTCTAAAAAATGAAGAACATATATTCAAACTGTTTAACCATATCTTTTCACACTTAAATCTTGTTAAAATGCATAATTGAAGTTTTTAAAATATTATTAATATGGTGTTCAGGATTATGATGAATTCATAAGTTGTTTCAAGCTTTTGAGTGTTTATGAGAGATGAATTTAAATTTAGACAAATGTTTTTTATAGTATTCAAGCGAGAACTGGTTATTTTAAAAAATTTCTTAGAATAAGTTTTTGGTGCCTACAAGTAAGCATTTGCTAAATTTTGTACAACACAAGTGCTGAGGTAAGTCGTGTATAATTTTTTATTTTCATAGGATAATTACTTAATAAGTATGTCTATAATTTGTATGGATATGTTATTTCTTTGCTTTTGGTTTATTTTATATCATGTGGGTATTAAGTATTGTTCAAATATGAGAGAAACTATAGCTATAATACTTGAAGTATTGATCTATAAGGGATGAAGGTATTGAGTGAAAATCAAATCAATAATAAAATGAGATGATAACCAATGAGATATGCCAAAGGTGAGGAAGGGTATGGAGCAGAAAATTTAATTATTCAATGAGAGAAAAGATTATGCATAGCATGTAAAATGAGTGAACACAAGAAAGATAATTGGTGCGAAAAAATCATTGCAATATTAGTAAGCATGAAAAGTTGGTGCAAGCAAGATATAATTGATGCATTTAATGATATGGATCATAAAATGCAATCATTACAAAGTATATATATTATTTTCCAAGTCAGAAAGTTGTATGAAGCATAAAATGCAGTAACTTGAGTGTGTAGAATTAGTAGGTTTCCTAAAAAGGCCTCAAGATAAATATCGAGAGTCTGCTTTTTCTTTGTCCTTAGTACTTGATGTTTTTACTTAAGAAGTTTGGGATAATGAAGCAAATGACATTTACAATGAAGACTTGACTTAGTAACCTTCCATGATGACAATGGTGCACATGAGATTATATGAATTGTACATTAACTATGGAATTGTTCTCTATATTGTTCTCCTTTTATATACATGTGGGAATACAAGTAATTTTGAATGTCTTAAATCGGGAAACTTGAAGAATATACACTTTAAGTTGTTTTTACCTTGAGAGAAAGGCAAAAGTTAAGTGTGGGGGGGGGGGGTAAAATAAGTGTTAAAATTACACTTATTTTACTATATATTTATCCTTTTTCACATATATTTTTAAGTGTTTTTATTATCATTTATAAGATTTCACGTGGTATGTAGTTGTTCATGGTGAAATTATAGTATCTAGGTGAAATGAAGATGGAATTTGCTTGGAATTGGTATTTACTACATTAAGTGTGAAAAATTATGCAAAAGAGCACAAAATGAAGATAATCAATTGTCAAATGAAGAAAGCCTGAAAATGGCTAAGTTAAAGATAAAGACTCGTGAATTTAGTCAGTTCACCCATTATTTCATCTCAACTGATTTTTTCCCATCATAATTACTAACCCCTGAAGAGTGAAATAATGCAACTTTTCACCCTCATATGTAGGTGAACTTTGGCTAGAATTGAGAAAAAAAAGGTAGATAAGAAAAGAGACATTTCTGTTTTGTTCTTCAATGGATAAATAAGTGAAAACTCTAAGCGAAATCATTCTCTTAGTAGATTTTTTCTTATTCTCGAGAGTTTATTGTTGTAATGTACTTGCAAAATACTTATTAATAAAATCATTGTTCTTCATATTATATTCTTCATCTACAAGAATGTCATAAAAGAAAGATTCGCGCAAATAGATATCAGAGTTGAATAAAGCTAATGGTGCGTTACTTGATAATACGGTTTGAATGTTGGAGCTCTCGAGTAATTGGGTATCGATTCCATATATCACCTTTATTCTATTCTATGTTTACACTTTGTGTTTCTTTTATTTTTTTTATTTGTCATTTTTAATGTAAAGTTCTAAGTGAATTTCTTTATGTTGTGACTATTTTATTGAGTAAAAATGGCTAGTACTTCATTTTCATGTGTGTAAGTGTATAGGGAGATTGCCTTAGCGAAAGTGTCTTTACATATTTTTTATGTGTGAGATATTTAGAGTGGAGACATTTTAAGTACTTGCGTGAGAACGATCCGAAATAAGCGAAATATTTATGTTAGGCTTATTGCATCTGTGAGCCAATAGATATTTACGAGTGTTATATGATATATTTTGTGCACGTATATGAAGATTATAATATCAAGAAACAAAGTAAGTGTGTTATCTATACTGGGTTTATTTCATTAGAGGAATTATATATTTTCTATTTATTTTACCCCTTTTTTCCTTAATATTTTCCTAACATATCATGGCTTGACAGTGGTTTCCTTAAGGTATCGATAGTTTTTACACTACAATCTAACAATATACTTGCGAAATTTGATTTTATATTAGCTATTGACAATTCATGTACAATCGAGTACTCTTAAATTATCAATGTAAAACATACGAACAAGATGCACAAAGGAGTTATGATGCATCCATCTTTCTTCAAATCATTCAGGGATATCAATCGAGTACTCCACATTGTTTCCTTCATAAATGAAGCAAGGGATATACTAAATCCTACGATACTTCCTACACAAGAGAGATAAAGAGTAGAAGGTCATCATCCTTAAACCATGAAATGACAACCTCTGAAACACCATATCATTCATCACCTTCGTGAACTTCCACCATGGGCAAGTCCAAGTAATCCAATACTTGAAAACCTCCTACAAATACCGAGTTAAGTATAATATCGTTAAGCAATAGTCATAAGGGGCTCTAAACCCTTTCACCCGAGGTGATAACTCTTTCGATTATGACGTGATCCATTCACCAATGTCAGCTTCTCCAACTTCCACACATGTGCCACACACCATATGACACTAGTTCTTGAAAAAAAATACCAGTAATGAAGAGGGAAATACCTCAAGATGAAATGGTCTCTAACATGTAGTGATGCAACAGAACAAGCATCAAGATGGAGGAGAGTCTGTACAAGACCTACTGTGATAATTAAATAACCTTACGCTATTTGAGAGTTGTGTGAAACTAGTTGGAATGGGGTAACCGCCAAGCCTACCTTTCAAATAGTAAGCCATTAGTAGAAGAGAAACCATAGAAGACCAAGCCAAGTACTTGTGAGATGCACTCACACACCAAGCCATCAAATTATCCATTTGAAATCCTAACAAACTCTACGAGATTAAAGGTGCACTTAAATACAAGTTCCAAAGCTTAAATAAGTCCGTAGGATAGCAAAAGAGAAGTATATAATCATAATAGGCTCCCTCTTAGAGCAAGAGGTAGATCTGTGATGTGACAAAGCAAAAAACAACATCGAGCTGATCCTAAAAATCCATGCGCGCCTGAAAGAAAGTTGTCTGTACTGGATGATGCGTGTGGAAGTCAAGGTTCTCCAGCCTGAATCGATCTAATTTTTCCCAATCATCATTGTTAAATATTTTTGTAAACTCTTTGAGAATTTGGGTGTGAATAGTTATCTCAAAAGATAGAAGAAATGGAGAAGAAAGAATAAATGCAAACTCGTGGCCTCATTTGTAGGTAGAGACTCCCTCCTTCCCTTAAATAGGAGCATCATTTGAACATATAAGCCTCTCTAATAAGAAAGGGAACCGCTGCTTTATTAGATAGGGGCCTCATTGAAATTTCAAAGCAACAAATATACTTATAGGCAGAAGGAAAAATAGGGAGCCTTCGATCCTAGGGTTTTCTTGGTTCATCTTTTGTATGATGAATGTTTCAAGAACAAGCACGAAGTAAAGAAATTTTCATACAAAGCTCGACAAAAAGTGTGAAACTTTCAAAAGTTAAGGGGTAATAAGCATTAAGGGATAGGCTCAAGGGTTTCCAATGCAACCAAAAGAAATAATAATAAGATTTATAAGTGATTTTTGCAAATTGGTTATGACCTAATCATGAAATGATATGCATTGCATTCTTTGAAATATCAATAAAGTGATTAATGCATCTGTAGGTATCACAACTTATCCCAAAAATGCTATTCCCGTCTTGAAATTTCAAAGTGACACCAAAGCTATCTCAACATTGAAAAAGTGCACCACTTTGCTCCTTCAACATGACATGTCAGTTTCTTGTTGGTTCCCATTCACTTTGCTCCTTGAATGCCATGTGTCATCTTCTTGTTTGTTCCCTTTTCATTCAACCATAAAAATAAGAATAAAATTTAAAAGTGATGTGAGGTTATTTGTTAAGACATGCTCATGAAATAATATACATTGCATTCTTTGTAATATTAATAAAGCGATTAGTGTATTGTTAGGTATCAAAACTTATCGCAAAAAATTCACTGAGCTCCTTCAACATTCACAAAGTGCAACACTTTGCTCACTAAGCACCACGTGTCACCTTCATGTTTGTTTGACTTTTCAAAGATGTCATTTTTCTGATTTATTTTTTTCAAATCAGAAGCTTACATGTGGCATATACATAGCAAAGTGGTGCACTTTTTGAAAGTTGACAGAGTTATGAGTTCACTATGAAAGTTCAAGGGGCAACAAGTTCTATGGGACATGTTCAGATACCTACTGAAGCATCAGGTTTTAATAAAATAAGCTTTTGGATTTTGTTTGATATCTAATGAAATGAGTGTTTGATATTTGTGGATGCTAAATAGTTAATAGTTTTGGTAATAGAACTTGTTTGATATCCAATGTAACGAGTGTTTGATATTTTATGAATGATAAATAGTTAATAATTATGGTAATAGATTTTGTTTGATATCCAATGTAATATTTACTTGGCTCTAAAACTATTAGAATTTATGTTCTACCCAATAACTTGTGAATAAATAGTACAATTACATATTGACATTTTGAACATAACAAAATACAAGAGTCAAAAGAAGAAATCGACCAAATTTCATTCAAAAATGTCTAAGACTTATTAAATCAATCTTATTGTATTCATCCTCGTTCTCCTCATATCATGTTTATGTAACTACGTTTAACCATAAAATTTAAAATCCTATATTATAACTTTCACTCTTGAACAAAACAGTTCAAGTAATTATACAGAATGTTATTTTTTTTTAAGTGTGTTTGATTATATACTATTAACTGCTCATGTTACTCTTAACAATTAATTAAAAAAAGTAGATCTATTTATAGTTAAAACTAAATGATTTGGATTTGTTGGTATTATTTTTTTTTAAAATTTAATTACTTCCAGAAATACTGTTATTAAAAATAGTTTTATTATTAAATTTTTTTTTATTATTTTTTAGGCATAATATTATCTTCAAGGGTGGTGGAGCTTTTTGATTTCCACCATGCCACAAGGATCAAGACTGCCCATGGGGACAGTGCATGTATATTTGCAAGCATGGTCATTGCTTGTGTCCTTAATATTATTGCAATATATTATCAAGTGAAGTATATGTTCTGTAATGATTGTATCAATTAAGTCTACTGTATCTGTTATTTATAGTTACAGTTAATTGTTATAAAAATAAACAAATATATGTGTGACTTAGATTTTCCATATATTTCATCTTGTGATACTAGTAATTATCATCTAGTCTTTAATTTCCTCAAATTGTTGAAAAATTTGAGTGAAGGCCAAATACATACTTAACACCCTCAACTTAGCAATATTTACATTTTTTCGTCCCTATTTTTCAAAAGGCTCTACTAACCCCCTAATCTTAGCAAAAGTGCACTCAATGGCCTCTAGTGTCACATACCATATCTTGATAGGATAGAGAAAAAATAAAATTTTGACATCTTTATAAATTCAAACAAATCACAAGGTGACACGAGTTATTATGAGCGGATGGGGGGTTAGCGAGTGCGCTATTGCAATGTTTAGGGGGTTGGTAATTATTGTTAGACGAGAAGATGTAAAAATGTCTTTTTAGCATATATTGTATGATAAAGAACTTGCACCAAAAGGAAATTACATTGCATTAATCACCTAATTGTAGAGATTAACTTGTTGAATTATTTTCTTAATTTGAATTATTTTCTTAATCAAACATTACTTATTCAAGTTACTGATTAAGCTACAAAATTCAATCAATTTGTGGTAAAACCAAAATCTACAATGAGGGTGGTTGATTTCCTCGAATAAAGTTTCAAATAAACTCTTAGTTCTTTTGTTACCACAAATTTTCAAAAAATTATCTTATAGATGCATTTACCGATTTACCAGAAATACACCATCCATTCATACACATCAGCTCTCATGTATTAATTAAATTTTATTATAAAAATGAAGATATTATGATCTTACAATAAAAGCAATCATCATCCATACATAATTTGGAGATATAAGTTCAATAATTGGTCAATAATATTCCTTCTAGAGTTAAAGGAGTTTTTCCTAGTAACACTATAGAAATTCTAGGGAAAATGTTAATATATTGCCCTTCAATATGGAAAACTAATAGATGATTTAGTTCCTTCAAGTGTGAATGCTAATGTGAAAGTTAATCAACCGGTTCAACAACTGAGTATTGAGGATTAAAATGATTGTACAACAAATACAACATCATGTAAGAAATCTCTAATTATTTCACCTTTTCTATTAACAAAATGAAAGGTTTGGAGATAAATCTTTCATTCATTAAAGCTATTACCCAGATTCCTAATTACATGAAATTTATCAAGGAACTTCTATCAAAGAAAAGACGTTTGGATGAAATTTCTATCATATCACTCACCGAGGATTTTAGCAAGAGTATCACCACTGCAAATGCCTACAAAGCTTAGAATCCTAAAAGTTTTATCATTCAATGAAAGTTAGGGAATGTAGTATTTTTTAATTGCTTATGTAATCTTGGGGCTAGTATCATTCTTATAACATTACTTATTTTCAAGAATTTCAAATTGGATGATGAAGTTAAAAGGAAAAATAAATTTTTAAAATTAGCGGATTAGGTTATTAAACATCTTTATGGTATTCTTGAAGATGTGCTAGTCAAGGTTTATAACTTTGTTTTTCTAACTTATTTTGTAGTGCTTGATTTCGCTTATGATGAGAAATGTTCAATCATGTAGGGACGACCTTTCATGCATACGGGGTAAAGCATTGGCTGATATTTCAAAAAGCAAGATAAATTTGACGGTATATGATGAATTGGTAGAATTCAACATGGATATTAACTTGTAAAGTACCCAATGAATAAAAATTTTGTTCATGAAGTTGGATTTGGATTATGCATTGTGAGCAGACCACGATTTCCACCCGTGCGGTCATCACGAGGAGCCAAACTCGTGAGATGGAGCATGGGAGTTTTACAATGTGTAGAAAAGAAATTAAAGTTTTAAATAATTGAGGTCTAAACCTCTATCCTACATTACAGAGTCGCCACTCAGATCAACTCTTTCTAGAAATTCAGTATAGCCTAGATTCGTTAAGTCTAAATCGCACCATAGTGTAGAGAGATTCGGGTCTGGATGAGTTACCTATGTAATCATTAGCATGGTTAAAATTACATACACGTGACCAACTTTAAAACATTTCGATGTTATTCTAGTCATTTTTTATTTATATTATCGATTTATAACATTCACATGTAAAAAGCGATAAATAAATAAATGCAATAAGTAAACATGTAGAAAATTGAAAAGTTCCTATTCTATACTAGAAGGGGATATAAAGGGCCTTAAATACAAATAGATTTGAATTTTACGATTTGCAATATCCGAAGAAAAAGAAGCCTAACATTCGTCTAACCAAAATCTACCTCTATCCAAAAAGGTAAGCTCAATAATATATCACAACACAAGTAAAGGTTACCGGACAATATAAGACTTAGTTAGATATAACACAAGTTAGATTAGGGTGTTATTTGAAAGCACGCGATTCGATTGGTTTTTAAAAGCGAAAATTCATATTTTCAACGCGTTTTTCATCTGAAAAAATTCATTTAAAACTTGATATCTTTCTCATTTTAATTAATTGAAGATGTTTGATATCGGGAAAAATGTATTTTCATTGTTTGGGAACCCTAAAATGGCTTGAAAAAAAGAAATCTAGGCGAAAAAGGAAAAAAAAGGGGATCCTTCCAAGAAGGCAAGTGATGGCCTAGTGAGGGTGGTGCTAGTGAAAAGCCAAGGTTGACGATGACTTTCTACTTTGGTGAAAAGTTCAACTAAGGCTGGGGGCGGCTTTGTCAACTATAGAGGCATCAAGGATAAGTTCGGTCGAGGCTTGCCTTCTTGTTTCTCAAATTAGAAAATCGAGAAAGTGAGATTTAGCTTGGCGGGGGTCTAATAGGTTTGGTGCCACTATGATCATACTGGCGGTGACCTAATTGGTCACAGAGGCACTGGACCAATTAGATAAGCACCAAGCTAAAACCCCTTTCTCAACTTGAAAAACACCCAAAAACATTAAAAAAAACACAAATAATCTAGCCAAAAGACTCCAAAACTCATAAGCTTACCACTGTGACATATGTCCACTGATTTACAAGCTAGAGACACCTTTAAAAAGCCTTTCTATGCCTTTTTTGTTGATTTGGTTGATATGAAGAAGAAAAACTTGAATAAATTAAAAAAGAAGAAGCTATTTTTAACTAATTTTAGGTTTTAAAGAAAGGTATTTAAGAGATCTACAGTTTTTATCAAGATTCAAACAAGGATAAAACTCAAAATGGTTAAGAAAAATGGAGAAGAAATTTGTTACAGAAAAAGGGAAAGATTGGAAAACAAGGATAAAAAAGTTTCTATGGAAAGATTATGTCTAATGTCTGTGTCATTTTGAGGCGAACATTGGTAATGGCCTGACTAGCCGAGTGTGACATACCTTGTCAAGGCACAGGTTGGTCACCTTAGGGGTGACGTGTTTTCAGGCCGTTGCTAGTGAATCAGAACCCTACCGAGCTCAAAACGAAGGAAAATGAGATTTTTTTACATTTTTTATTTTTTTTACTTTATTTGTTTATTTTCTAACATTGAAAAAGGTTAGAAAAGCAGAGAGAAATTTTCTTAACATCATATAGCCTCATTATGGATCCCTAAGGTCCGAAGAGCATGTATAAAGTAAGCTTTCATCAACGTTTTACGAGAGGGACTAAAATCCCGTGATCACATGCATATGTTCAAAAAGTAATGAAGATAAACTACATCCACTATTCTTGTCTCGAAGAAATTAACTTTCCTCAGTTATAAGGAAAGATTGTAACATTTCTAGTAAAAAAAATTATATATGTAAAGTTTTATTTTTTTAATATTTTAAATATATTATTTTGAAAAGAAAATTTTAACTTTTGTAATGTATTGCTACCGCAGCAACACTTCACGCTCATGATTTTATCTCTAAAACCATATAGTTTACTATTTTCAAAACCCACGTTTGAAACAAAATTCACTCATGATGCGGTGATATTCTGCAATTTTTTGGTCGAGAATGGAACGTAAAGAATATTACTTTTGGATTGTATCTTCCAACAGTGATTAGGTTTTGATTTATAACTATAATATATTTGATTTAATAAGTTTTAAGCATATCAAAATACATCTTTATGACATTTATTAATTCCTAATAGTCATAATCATTTTCAAAATTTGATTTCTCGTTTATAAAAGAAAGAAACATTTTCATTCTTGTTATAGAAATTCTCTTTGAATTCATATACTCTTTGTGAAAAGTGCTCTTTGTTCTCTTAATTTTTATGGCTCCTAAGAAGAAGTCTAAAAAATCCTAGAAGAAACTCACCAACATTCAAGATTCTTATGGTCCTTTTCTTATTTAAACCAAAGAAGAAGGAGAAAAGTATCTTTGAATCAAGGAATTCCCTATACAAGGAACTCTTTTCTTTGATACTGAATTCTGCATTAATTCCAAGATATATGAAGAAGTTGAGGAGGAGATGAAATCTATAGGATCGGGGTAGTTTAAAGACACGGTATTTCTCCTCCATAAGGATTGGGTTATTAAATTTCTTTCTACTTTTCAATGCCATTGGTGATTGAATGAAATTATTTAGGTTTCAACATGAAAGAATTATTAAGAGAATAATTTGGGCCTTTGTAAATGTGTTATATTTTATGATCATTTACATATTGAAGAGAGTTTTACAAGGGTAGAATGAAAGCATTTGATTGATTAGGATGATTAGGAATTCAAGAAGTCATCAAACAAATTATTCAAGAAAAATTCAATCTTGTATTTTCATAAGTATGTTGTTCAAGGTGTTTATTTTGTCATGAAACAATCAAAGTTTTGAAGAGGGATTTGTATTTACTCAAAAAGGCATTGGATAAGTGTGTAGTAGATATCCTGGATATGATATGGGATTCTATTGAAGGTTGTTCAAAACATAGAAGAGCAATGATTGAAGGAGCCAATCTAATTTGTTGTATTATATTGGGTGCAAAAGGAGCATTAACTTATTATAAACAACCACATGAAAAATTCAAATACATGTTTGCACTTTAAGAGGGCTAGTTTAATTCGAGAAGTGGACAAATAATAGTTTGTTTTTCTTTCCTATGAGGATTGTAAAAGAAAGTTATTGTTTACCGAATCATCATGCTCTCAAACGGTGATTCATTCTCAATCCTAATTGAGGAACAAAATGTGAATGAGGGTGAATATCAAGATATTAGAGAAGAAGATGAAGTAGAAACAACCTCAAGCTAGACAACAAAGAGAGGTCTAGGCATGGTTAGATATTGCTATATTACAACAAGATGTGAAAGCTATGACAAATCTAACAACTTATTGAACAAGAAGCTGAGTTCCTTCATTTAGAAGGCAAATATCGATGTTACACTAAGCCCTCCAAATTCAAATTCCTTAGATTCTTAAACAAGTTTATTTTTCTTTACTTTTTATATTTATTTTGTTTGATTTTTCATTTTTATAACTAGTCTTATTTTCTCTTTTTAGGATTAGTTTGTGTGACTCCACATAATGAGGATATTGTGTACTTTTAGTGAGGGGGAAAATATATTTATGTTTATATTATATTGTGTCTCATTTTTCTTTCACCTTGTAATCTTTAAGATGTGAATGAAAAGTCATATTGTGTTTAATGTGTATGTTAAAAAACTTCTAAAAAATGAAGAACATATATTGGAAGTGTTTAACCATATCTTTTGACACTTAAATCTTGTTATAAGGCCTAATTGAAGTTTTTTTTATAGATTACTAATATGGTGTTCAGGACTATGACTAATTCATAAGTTGTATTCAAGCATTTGAGTTTTAGGAGAGATGAATTTGGTTTTAAACAAATGATTCTTTAGAGTATTCAAGCAAGAACTAAATTATTTGAATCAAGTTTTTGGTGCCTAAGAATAAGCCTTTGCTAAATTTTGTGCAACACAAGTGCTAAGGAAAGTCTTGTATAATCTGTTGCTTTGGTTGTGGTTTTTATTATATCATGTGAGTGTTAAGTATTGTTAAAAAAGAAGAGAAACTATAAGTATAATACTTGAAGTATTGATCTATAAAGGATGAAGGTATTGACTGAAAATTAAATCAATAAAAGAATGATAGGGTGGTCTAAAAGATATGCAAAGGTGAGGAATGTTATGGAGCAGAAAATACAATCATTCAATGAGAGAAAAGATTGTGAATAGCACGTAAAATGGGTGCACACACGAAAGGTAATTGGCGTGAAAATATCTTAGCGATATTACCAAGTACGCAATATTGATGCAAGCAAGAAAAAATTAGTGCATTTCAAATGATATGGAGCATAAAATGCATTCATTTCAAAATATATACAAAGTATATATTATTTTCCAAGTTAGAAAGTTGTATGAAGTGTAAAATGCAGTCACTTGAGTGAAGGTTTCCCAAAAATGCCTTGAGATAGATATCTAAAGTGTGCTTTTTCTTTGTCCTTAGTACTTAATGTTTTTACTTAAGAAGTTTGGGATGGTTGATGAAGTGAATGACATTTACGATGATGACATGACTTAGTAACCTTCCATGATGATGATGGTGCACATTAGATTATATGAAATGCACATTTACTTGTGGAATAGTTCTCTATATTCTACTCCTTTTGTATGCATGTGGGAAAATAAGTAATTTCAAATGCCTTAAACTAGGAAAATTAATAAATCTACACTTTAACTTATTTTTACCCTGAGAAAAGGAAAAAGTTATGTGTGGGGGTATGATAAGTGTTAAAACAACACTTATTTTACTATATATTTCTCCTTTTTGACATGTCTTTTAAGTGTTTTCACATGATATGTAGTTGTTTATAGTGCAATTATAGGTTCTTGGTGAAATGGAGATGGAATTAGCTCGAAATTGGTATTTACTACAAAAAGTATGGAAATTAATGCAAAAGAGCATAAACTGAAGATAATTAATGGTCAAATGATGAAATCGTGAAAATGGCTAAGTCAAAGATAAATGCTCAAGAATTTAGTCATTTTGCACCCACTATTACAACTCGCGCTCATTAAATGCTATGGCTAGAGGCAGAAAGTTTCAATTGCAAAAGTCACAACCGAGACACATTATCACGATCGTGGCACACCTATTTCCTACTTACACATTATTTCATCTTAACTGATTTTTGGCCGTCATAACTACCAACTATTGAAGAATAAAACAACACAACTTTTCACCCCTATATGTAGGTGAATTTTGCCTAGAATAGAGAAAAATAGTAGATAAGAAAGAAGAAATTTTCATTTTGTTTTTTAATATATAAATAAGTAAAATCTCGAAGCAAAATCATTCTCTTTGTAGATTTTTGCTTATTCTCTAGAGATAATTGTTGTAGTGTACTTGTAAAACACTTATCAATAAAATCATGGGTAAACATTAAAAAGTACCATGTGGTTTAGACCATTTTCAAAATGAGGTCTGTAGTATTTCGGGTCACAAACTGGGGTCTGAAGTTTCAAATCGTTAGCAAACGAAGCAATTTTTATTAACATCGTTAAATATGATGACGTGGCAAAGGGCATTTTTGGAAAATTTAGATCTATCCATCTTCTTTGTCAAAATAAACCCTAAATTCAACAAATCTTTCGGCCTAACCTCATATTTGCTTCCACTTTAAATATGCTATATTGTACCAAACCAATAAGTCATGTTTGTTTGATTAAATGAAAATGAAAACTTTCCAACAATTCAAACAAATTAAGCTGGAAATCTATTTATTCATACTAAAAACAAATCAACAAATTAAGTCATATATTGAACGTAATCAGCGAAATATATCCAACAATTGTTTAAAGCTGGAAATCTAAAAACAATTGTTTCATTTTCGTGTAGATGATCTCTTCTTCATATTTGCTTCCAATTAAAACAAATTAACTTTCAATTCAATATCTGAACCTAGTAAGTCGATTAATAACAAGCTAGTACTTCCAATTCAAATCACAAATCAATTTCAGGAACATAAAGTTCTTTGAAATCAAACCATAACAACCTAGTTAATTCAAAACAGAAAGCAATTTTAGGTTCATCTTTCAACCAAGAACATACAAATGTTTTTCAAAATCATACCAGGAACATACAAATGGAAAAATAAGCCTACTTGGCTTAGATGTTCAGCAATCGCGTTGCCAGAATCATGCCACTGGAACAGAGCATGCCCAACCAGTAGGTGACGAGTGCCCTTGTTCTCGCCTAAATCTTTTACTAGATGGAGAATGCCCACCATCTCTACTATAGATTTCTTAGTCTTTACTAGCTAACAAACTCAATAGTGGTCGCCAGAAGCTTCATCTTCATCATCTTCGGGGTTGAAGATGAGATTCAGACTTTGATCTCCGAGGGAAATAACACAATAGCTTCAAAGATATGAGGATTTTTTGTGAGAAAGAAGTAATCGTTTTTGTGGCCTACTCAATTAGCTCAAGGATGCAGTTTCAAAGCTTGATTTTCATAACCTGCATAGGTTTAATGGATGAATTAAATTTAGGGTTTTAAAATTGGGAGAGGATGGTGAAATTTGGGGTTTTCTAGTATTGCCCTTACCATGTCATCAAAAATTAACGGTGTTAATAAAAAATTCCTCTATTTGCTAACGGTTTGAAAATTCCTTTGTTAATAAAAGTATAAAAATTCCTTTTTATACTTTGCGTTTCTTTTATTGTTTTTTTTATTCATATGTTATGTTTAATGTAAAGTTATAAGTGAATTTATTTATGTTATGACTATTTTATAGTGTAAAAATTTATTCTCCTATAATCACTATCTAGTACTTAATTTGCATGTGTGTAAGTGTATAGGATGATTGCCTTAGCGAAAGTGACTTTACATATTTTTCATGTGTGAGATATTTAGAGTTGAGACATTTTAAGTACTTGCATGAGAGCGACCCAAACTAAGAGTAAATGTTTATGGTAGGCTTTATTGCATGTGTGAGCCAATAGATGTTTATGAGTATCATATGATATATTTTGTGCACGTATAAATATTATAATAGCGGGAAACAAAGTAAGTGTGTTATTGATACTAAGTTTATTTCATTAGAGGATTTATTTATTTTCTATCTATTTTACCCTTATTTCCTTAATATTTTCTTGACATTTCGTGGCTTAACATTGGTTTCCACAAGTTATCGATATTTTATAATACTATAATCCAACCGTATACTTGTAAATTTTTATTTTATATTGGCTATTGATAACACATCTACAAGCGAGTACTTTTGAATTGTCAATGTAACAAACGAGAACAAGATACATAGAGGAGTTATTACGCATCCATCTTTCTACAAATCGATCAGGGATATCAATCGAGTACTCCACATTGTTTACTTCATAATTGGAGGGAGGGACATACTAAATCCTACGATACTTCCTAAACAAGCATTATCAAGATTAGAAGGTCCTCATCCTCAAACCAAGCAATGACACCCCGTGAAACACCTTATCAATCATCACTTGCGTGAACTTCCACCATGGGCAAGTATAAGTAATCTAATTCTCCAAAACCTCCTACAAATTCCAAGTCAAGTCTAATATTGTCAAGCCACCATCATAAGCAGCTCTAAACCCTTCCCCCTAGGTGATACATCTTTCGATTGTGAGGCGACACACAACAATGTCAGCTTCTCTAACTGCCACACATCATATGACACTAGTTCTCGATAAAAATACTAATATTGAAGAAAGATATACCTCAAGGTCAAATGGTCTCTGACATTTGTTGATTCAACATAAGAAGCATCCAGATGGAGGAGTGTCTCTGCAAGACCTACTATGACAAGTAAATAACCTCGCGCTATTTAAGAGTTGAGTGAAACTAGTTGGAATGGGGTAACTGTTAATCCTACCTTGCAGATTGTAAGCCAAGACTTGAAGAGAAATGATAAAAGACCAAGCCAAGTAGTTACGAGATGCACTCAGACACCAAGCCATCACATTATCTAGGTGAAATCCTACTAAACTCTACGAGATGAAATATGCACTCGAATCCAAGTTCTAAAGCTTAAATAAGTCCACGAGCTGTAGATGAAGTGCATAATCATAATAGGTTCTCTCTAGAGCAAGGGGTACATATCTGATGTGGCAAAGCGAAAAAAATCATCCAACGGGATCCCAAAAATCCATGCACGCTTAAAGGAAAGTTGTGTTTACCAGATGAAGCATGCGAAATTGAAGGTTTTCTATCTTGAATCAACCTAGTTTTTCCCAATCATCATTGCTAAATGTTTTTGTAAACTCTCTATGAATTTGGGTATGTGTAGCTATCTTAGAAGATTAAAGAAATGGAGAAGAAAGAAAAAATGCAAAATAGTTGCCTCATTGGTAGGTAGAGGCTCCCTCCTTCCCTCAAATAGTAACATCGTTTGAACACGCGAGCCTCTCTAATAGGAAGGGGAACCGATGCTTTCTTAGATAGGGGACTCCTAGAAAATTCAAAGCAACAAATATACATATAAGAGGAAGGAAAAATAAGGGCCCCCTAGATCCTAGGGTTTTGGGTTCATCTTTCGTATGATGAATTTTTCAAGAACACACATGAATTCAAGAAATTTTCACACAAAATTTGGCAAAAAATATGAAACTTTCAAAAGTTAATGGGAAATAATCATTTAGGGACATGCTTAGGGCTTTCCAATGCATTGAACCAAAACAAATAAGAATAAGATTTATAAGTGATGTTTGCTAATTGGTTAATCATGAATTAATATGCATTTATTCTTTGTAATATCAATAAAGCAATTAATGCATCAGTAGGTATCAGAACTTATCCCAAAATTATTATTGCCCTCCTAAAATTTCAAAGTAACTCCGCAGCTACCTCAACTTTCAAACAATGCACCCATTTTCTCCTTCAACGCCACATGTCAACTTCTTGTTGGTTCTCATTTCATTCAACCGAAAAAATAAGAATAAAATTTAAATGTGATATGAGGTTATTTGTAAAGACCTACTCATGAAATAATATACATTGCACTCTTTGTAATATCAATAAAGTCATTAGTGTATTAGAAGATATCTGAACTTGTCCTGAAAAATCTACTATCCCTGAAATTTCAAAGTGACCCCGTAGCTCTGTCAATATATAAAAAAGGGCAACACTTCGCTCCCTAAGCGCCATGTGTCACCTTCATGTTTGCTTGACTTTTCAAATATTTCATTTTTCTAATTTTTTTTGTTTCAAAGCAATTTCTTACACATGTCATATACTTAGCAAAGTGGTGCACTTTTTTAAAGTTGACAGAGTTACGAGGTCAATATGTAAGTTCAAAGGGCAACAAATTTTTTGGGACAAGTTTGGATACCTATTGATGCATTAGGCTTTCATAAAATAAGCTTTAGGATTTTGTTTGTTATCCAAATGATTGTTTGATATTTTGTAGATGCTAAATAATTAATTTCTATGGTAATAGAATGTTACGTTTGATATCCAATGTAATAGAGTGTTTGATATTTTATGAATGCTAAATAGTTAATAATTATGGTAATAAATTTTGTTTACTATCCAATGTAATATTTACTGGGCTCTAAAACTATTTGAATTTATGTTTTGCCCAATAATTTGTGTATAAATAGTACAGTTACATATTGAAATTTTGAACATAACAAAATGCAGGAGTACTAAAAGAAGAAATCGACCAAATTTTACTAAAAAATGTCTAAGGATTTTTTTTAAAACTCCCGGAGAGATAATGTATCTCCTTGAAAGCTAAAAGGTTGAGATGAGAGAAAATTTCGGGGCGAAGTCCCCAACTAGGTTGGTTTCTTCGCATGCGTACAAAACTCACGCCCCTCTTTTATTAAGTAAAATTCCAATTCCTAAGTTGAGAACGGAAAAATAATCAAAGTTTAGTTACAAAGCAATACCCCCGAATTCATAAAGATATCTGAGGATGAAAAGGAAAATGAATGCCTATTACATTGAAAAATAAAGCAACATAAATAAATGCTTTTTGTGAAGGTGTCCTCTGATCCATTAGTACCCTTGAATACGAATTTGTTACGTCTTTTCTAAAGGATCCATGATACGATGAACCACAAGGAAGTGCCGAAATCTCATTATAATCCTGCTCGAAAGAATGAATTCCAAATCTCTGAAAAACTCATCATAGTGAGCAGGATGGGTGAAGGTACACCCAGCCATCTCAAGAATTCATGCAAAACATGGATGCTACTATGGCAATGCAACTACACATGTTCAAGAGTTTCTTGTTCGTCCTAAAAAGGACACTTATTGTTGTCAATTGCAGTGCAACCGTGTGAGAGTAGAATTGATCTCATTGCTAGCCTACCGTTGAAGACAAGCTAACCAAAAAACTTTACTTTCGGTAAAAGACAAGATCTCCAAATGATGTTAAAATGTTTTTGAGGTTCGCGCCATCTAGTCGATTAAAAAAAACTGGTACAGAAGGAGCCCGCGGTTTATCGACAAAGAGCGCTAAAGTCCCAAATATTGTAGTCTACTGCCAACTGGAACTACTGTTGCTGTCCCTAGAAAATTATGTTAGTAGAAAAATGGATGGATTTGAGGTTCTAATTTTGTCCTTCAGTTGATCGCATCGTTCCCTTGCCGAAATCCAAAGAGACCACTTCCAAAATGGTCGAGAGTTGGCGAAAAAGGAGAATAAAAAGTTGCAGCCTGCCATGACCGAGGACGCTTTCATATTGCACAACATAAGGAGGTTTGGAAAAAGAGATGCTAGTGGTTGGTTTGATGTCCAATTGTCATTCCAGAACAAAGTTCGAATCCCGTTACCGATCTTAATACAAATATTGGAGCGGAAGTGTCACCAAAAGACATCGTTTCATTTGCAACAAGACTCCCAATTGGTGATAATCTTTGCGGTTTTGTTTTCAAGAGGACATTCCATGATCCTAAGCCATATGTCGAGACACAAATGGAAAACCAAATCGAGTAACAGTCATCCTCGTTCATTTTCCTTAACCATTTGTAAAGTAGGCTACAATTCGTCAAAGTAAGCTCACGAATATTTAAACCCCCAAGGTTATTCGTCAAATTTATAGTTTCCCAACTTACTTTGCAAATCCCATTGACATTAGAGTCATCACACCACGAGAAATTCCTTATCATTCTCGTTAGAGTTACATTTGTTGGAAATGTTGGTGTGCCCTAGTTCTCAAGCATTGGTTCTTACATTATGTATATACCAATGCCGTCACATTATAAAGACAATAATCTACTGCATATATATATGTTGTGCTATAATATGAGTAGAGTATCCACTGATTGATAATTATAAATGTCTCAAGTCTATTTTAATCAAGGAATGAATAAAATGAAAGGCTTGTATGTTGGATGATCTATAGCAATGTAGTTTCTATGCCACTTGGTAAAGTCATTCATGAACATGGGCACATGTTGAAAACATGGGGCTGGACTGATCCAAACAGCAAAGTCACATGGTTGTATGTCATAGACAATTTACTGAGTAGGTCTCAATGTCCTCGAACTTGATTTCAACTTATTATTGATGTGGAATTGAGTATGCTATAGTATATTACTAACGAGTCCTTAAATATTGGATTACAAGTACAGGTATGCTCGGTATATTTCATGACCATATTAGTAGTAGCGTTGAAGTGATAGGATTGCCATTCGATTTGATATATCGAAATGAATCACCGACCGCTTGACGAATAAAAGTGATAAGGACGTCCAATAACTCATTAACTTATTTATCAACTAATTCTAGATCAAGAAATACGATGAACTGTATAAGGGGTGACAAGCAACTTGCCTAATGTTCATCACATTAATGTCAGCTGGCAAAGGATTTTGTGAGATAACTACTGGGTTCAGTATCTTTAATAAACGGTTGTATTCTGTCCCAATTGGGGGCTGTAATGGTTTGCTAGAATATGCTTACAGTCTATGGGTGAATACCATTGCAAACATATGGACAGACCCAAAGGATCGTGTGCTTAGAACTACTGATCTAGGATTTCTTGTACATGCAATGTTACAAGACTTGATGAAGAATCGATTATTAATTAATTGACATGTCAAGTCAATGTAATTGAATAATCTATATAACTCCAAGAAATTAATTTAGTTAATGGTATAAAATAATTTATTTTATATTATTCATTAAATTAAATTAAGTTGATTAAATTATATTTACATATGGTATTTGTTTAATTGATGACTAAATAAATTCATATGTTGAATAATTTAATTGAATAAATTTAATCATAAAATATTGCATACTAAAATTATTAATTGACTAAATTTAGTTAATTAAATTAATTTGTAGTATGACAATTTATTTGATTAAGTTGCAATCTTTATTTTTTGCCTATGGATTAATTTGTAAAATGTAAAAGTTTACAATTAAATTTGTTTAAAGAATTAAACTATGGTGTTTAATTGTTAAACTTAGAATTAATTGGGTCAAATTCATAATTAAATTAAACCTAAACCTAATTGACTAATTAGACTATAAATAGATAAAAATAAAACAAAACCTAATGCTAATCTAATACATGAAATAAAACGTGAATATGAGCAGCCACCATGTAAACTCAATTCACGTTTTCTTTTCAGTCATGGTTAATAAGGGGTTTTGGTTTGATTTTGGAGTTTTATCTCTTGTTCTTCGTCCATTCGGCTAGCACCGGTCCCGGTTTGATAGTAGTTCGTGCACGTGAGATTGGAGAGCTTCCACTTGAGAGCTTTTATGGCATCCGTCTTATAAACAGACTATTAAGTAAGTTTTACTTGTGAAATATCATTCTAAATTCTATCAATGGTTCTTGAAAATATCCTATTCGAATTCTAGAAAATTTTAACCGATAATTCCGCTGTTGCGGTTATGTTTTCGATGACAATTCCCTTCATTTGGTATCCGAGCCTGGTTCTATCAAGAGGATTGTTTAGATTTTTCTTGATTTCTTTGGGTTTTCCATGTCAATGGAAAAAGTTTTGAGATCGTTCTTGAGGTTCTTTGATTTTTCCTCAAGTTGATTAATTGACAAAATTAATTTGATAAATTGATTGTTGTAATTAATCGATTTTTTAGTCAAAAGATCAAGTTTCTTGATTTGTGAAAGTTTTCGATTTGGTAGAAAAGGTTTCAAAATCGTTAATTTGAGTTTTTGGCATTTTTCTCAAATTAGTTAGTTTGATCTTGGTGGCTAGGTTGTTGAATTATTGTTTATGTTTATTAGAGTTTTAATTATATTATGATTATTTGTTTATAATATAATTAATTTATATTAACAATATAAATAATAATTAAAAAGAAATTCAAATAAAAAAAAATGTTCGCCATGTGTTGGCTTTGTATGCCAACACCACCACTGTTGGCTGGTGTTGGCTTTGGACGCCAACACCACCACTGTGGACAGTGTCCACATAGACAGCTTGCTGTCCACGACAGTGGATCTGTTTTTACAGGCCCGCGGGTCCAAGGAAGTTCGAAATAATTTTTACCATTAGTTCATTTTGTTAGAACGATTGAACTAGATCGTGTGTTTTAAAATAATCGGGCATTTTAAATTTATCCGGGGTCAACAATTTAAAACGAATTGTTTAATAAAATCAACGTGTAATTTATTTAATTCGGAATTAAATTCTAATGGTTCAAAATTATCCAAAGTCCGTTTTGAGA
>CATIWQ010195555.1:0-32957 GCA_949673415.1 Euphorbia schlechtendalii | reverse complement strand
TGCTCCATACCACTCTCCCCTTTTTTCAATGGTTGCATTTTATGCTCCATACCACTCTCTCATTTTTTTCTTTTAAGCATATGTTTTTGAAGTACTTTGTACTTTGCACCCATTTTTCGTGCTATGCTTTCTTTTCTTTTTTTCGCTCAATGAATGGTTATAGTCTCTGCTCCTTACCATTCCCCACCTTTTGCATAACTCATTGGTTATCCTCTCTTTCTTTTGATTTTTCACTCTTAATACCCTCATCCTTTATTGATCAATTTCAAAGTATTATGGCTCTAGTTTCCCAACACTTTAAACACACTCAATACTTATAAGACTTATTCAAGATTTGCATATAAAACTCATAATAAGAATACCATTAGATAGTACTCCACTTAAACTTTTCTGAAGCATTAAACTAAAACTATATAACTTATACTAATTCATGTTGCATTGAAATATATATCGAAACTTACTTGGAATGTTGCTCTCGAATGTTAATCACCACTCATCCTTGATAAATTGATAAATGTTTTGCTCTAACATCAAACTTGAAACACCTAACACTTATAATAACCTTGGACAAATGTTAGGAAAGTATAAGAATAAATAATGTATAAATAACATGAAAATCAACAAAAATTTTCAAATTCATCGATTTTTTATTTTATTTAATTTGTTTGGATTTGACAGGATTTTTACAAATGCCCCCCCACACTTAAAGAACACAATGTCCTCATTGTGAGAGATTTTATTAAAAAATGAAAAACTAAACAAACAACTAACTAGTCTAAAAAATATGAAAAAGAAAAGTAAAGAAAAGAATAAACTCATTTTTATTGAGAAGGAGAATCCAGGGCCCATGTTGAGATCGCGAAGGCCTGTCGGGATCGTGATTTCCATCAAAACAAGAATATAAGGTTTTGCTATATAACTTCACGAGCACGATCTATAGTCATGATCGTGACCTTCTTTAATCCTTCTTATTTTTTCAATTTTTAGACTTTGTACCAAAAGAAACTTAGAAAAGCAAATGTATTAAATAGAATTGCCCGTTCTCCGGTAATTTGATCTCTAGAATGCACTTGCCTTCCCCGGAAACGACGCCAAAAACTTGTTCGCAAGGTTTCGACTCTAATAACTCCTAGGATTTTTTATTTAATAATGAAGCCAAAAACCTTGTCTCCCACTTTCCTACCGATAAGATATAATTTTAAATTACGAACAAGTGTTGTTAGTACCGCTTATCTAACTAGAAAAATGGTGACCACTGCAAGTATACAGTTACGATGTAGTTTTAAAAGATATCAATCCCATAGGGAAGGACTAGCTCTAAAGATCAACAAGAAAAACAGAATAAAGAAAATAATGTATTTTTGGATTTTAGTTGGGAGGATTAGAATGAAGAATGGATAGATATATGTATGGAAGATTAGAGATTTTAAATATATAGATTTTTCGTACGAAATAAGTATAGCAAAGAAAACATGCAAGTTCAATAAAGTTATTACGTTCACTAGACTAATTTAACATAATTAGTTCTAGAGACTTGGATGTTCAATGATTCACCACAGAGCAACACATGAAATGACTTTTCTAAATCTAGTGCAAACGAATTAAAACTATTATATGAACTTGAACAATAAGATTACTATGCTTAGAACGGGTCGCTCTCACATAGCCAAATTTAGCAAGTTACCATTCCAAAAATGTTGGCTCACTAAACAGCGTTAAAATCATAGATCCAGTGATTATACACAATCTCGTTAACCCCGAAACTACTCTTAAAGTTATCTCAAAGGCATATAACTTGATTAATATAAAAGACTCAACACGAAATACGCATTATGACACATAGACATATCATAAACTTTGAAATAGAAAGTATAAGTAGAAAGCAAAGCAAAGTTGTAAGGTATGCAAGTGAAAGCTAAAGTTGCTCAAACTGTATCCACTCTTTAATGGGAGTCATGAATTCTCACAATTCCTGCGTCTGCTTTGAATTCGATCTCGGTCCGTACAAAACCTCAGCTAGGATGCTATTCTTTGAAAATATCAAACAAACAAATTTTGAATAACGAAAACTTTTATTGATAAGTGATTTGCAAGTACACTTATACAACAATCACTCGAATATGTAGAGAAATCTAGTGATCAAAATAAGGATTCGAATCTCTTAAACATTTTCTTGCTAACACTTATGAATGTAGAGAAAACTAAATAATTTCGCTCTCTATTTACGCACACACTATATCTCTCACTTTTCTAATTCCAATGCCACATCATGCACGAAATTTGTAAGGTTTGGAGCCCTATTTATAGAGTTCGAAGGGTTGCGTCTATCCAAACAAAGAGTTATGTCCATTGGTGAAAGATTGCATCACTTTATTGTGATTGGTTGAGAAGCTTTAATCTTATCCACATGGATAGGCATCTATTCATGATTGATTGACTTCTGATAAGTGTCTTTTCATTGATAGTTGATGGCAGTTGATCATTCTTATCTGGCGGTTGGTAGTTAAGAAGATTTGGCCAAAAAACCATCCAAGTCGCGACCACGATATACAAGTCGCTATAGTGAATCTTTGTTTGACAATTTTCTACTTTTGATGTGTATCAAGTCGCAACCATGAATTGTTATCACTACTGTGAATTATGTTTTTCTTCAAAATTCTTCTTGTAACTTCACCGATCTTCGACAGCTTCAATCCTAAGCCAAATCTTTAAGTTCCATGCCTCCTTTAGAACCTTTTTCACTCTTTTTATATAAAATTCCACTTTAGGTCATTTTAATCCCAAGATTTACCTATTATTTGCATTTGCACCAAAAATAACTACATACCACGTGAAATCTTTTATATGAAGTATAAAAATGACTAAAACTATAGTATTTATTATGTAAAATTATATAGATAATAAGTGTAAATATACACTTATCAGCCCTATCTGTCATTGAGGTGACCATCAGGTTGGGCTAGAACACCCTAGTGGGAGGATGAGGAGGAATTGGTTGCCTGCGCATCACTGTGGTCCACCAACCCCGGACCCACTCCCTAAGATACCACTCAAGGGAAAGGGGTCACTCAAGCACTAACCTGTGATCATCAACGGCTATCCTCGCGTCCTCCACCACCTCCCTATTCAGCACATTGGTCCAGGGATTCGAGGTGACCTGCAATAAGAAGAAAATACACGTTCATGAAGAGATTATCAAAATGAAGAAATAATAAAGGTACTCAAAGAGATAACTCAATACTTGCTCAATCGTCAGGTGACATAGGCACTCCCGGTATTCGATCCGCCACTTGTGAAGGCCAGAGATCCACCTGCACCAAATAGTAAGAAGTTCTCTCTAGGGACCAGCTTGGCCTTGAAGACCGGATGGGGAAGGATGTGATACTCAAAGGCCTAAACCTGTAATACAGATAAAAGTTAGATAAATTGGCGGAAACCATGAAAAGTAAAGGTGAAAGATCAGAGTTAGTTACCTGGAGTAGGACATGACTTAGCTTGAGGGCCTTATCATGAGCCCTCACCGTGTAATCCAGGCCATAGTACATCTGGCCTAAAAAGGCCAGAGCCAATTCTACATCGAGATCGCCTCTATGTCCTTGACTGCTGAGATTAACCCGTAGTTGATCTTGCTCGATGTGACAAGGAAGAATAGTATGGTGAGCAAGCAGATGATAAATGAATGGACACATTGAGCCCGCTGATTCTTGGGCACCACATCCATCGTACACTAGTGAGTGGACAACTCCTTGTAAGAGAGTTTGCCCGCTCAAGGAGTCATGCTAAATTGCTCATGGACCCGGTTGATAACCCATCGGGAAGTAGAAAAGCGATCCATGAAGATATCAAAGTGAATGGCCCATCCATACCAGGACAGTCCAGTCATTGCCACCACATCAAAAGGTGTGATGGTTAGCTCCCCCACTGGTAGATGGAATGTGTGGGTCATCCCGGACCTTCAATCGACCAGGCAGTGCAAGCTAGATGGGATAAGTGAGGCATGTGCACCTATGAGCAGGCGGCAAGGAGTGATGAGCTGAGAGTGTGCGATTGCATAGGCGCGGTCTACTAGGGTGTTTGAAAAAGAAAAGCACCTGGTCGTAGGACCTAGGAAAAGGTTTGAAAGAAAGAGCGAAAAATGTTTTAGATCAGTTCGAACCCAAATCTGCCATCTCTTAGTGTGGAGTCGCCACCTAGATTAGCTCTTTCTAGGAATTAGAGTCCAATGAAGTTTAACGTTTAGGGGACGGCCCACCAAGACACAAAGATTTGGGTCCGGGATAAGTTGCTTATTTCTTAAGTGATCACATTATATTATATCTATAGAAAACCGTATTTTCTTAGTTATGCATATTCACACTTAGGTCGTTTTTCGACTTTATATGCATGATTCGCGTATTGCAAAATAATAAACCATCCAAAAAGCGAAAAAATAAACCATCCACAAAACAGTAAGTAAATGAGGAAAATAAATGCGAAAAATAAAAATTACAAGGCTTTTCAGAAATCGAGGGATGCAACCACCCGCTACCCTATTAATTACATTTCCTCAAAATTATGTGCAATACCCGAAGGAAAAATAAAATCCTAAACATACATCTAATCTGCATCCGTAAAGGTTATAACAGGGGATATCACATATGTTCGATTTGATTTTAGCAAGGCTCGTGTGGCCTAATTAAAACATTGACGGTTTAATGCTGTTATTTTAAATAAAAATAGTTCATTTTTATTTACACATATGTTGGTCAATTTTATTAATGAAAATGACCCCATGGCAAAAGGTGAGGTCTGTTATCCGGGATTAATTTTAATTCCCTTTGTTGGGGTATTCTAAAAAAATAAAGAAAAGAAATAAAGATGAAGAAGAGAATTACAACATTATTTACATAAAAAGAAATAAAAATATTCCTAGGTCCACAAATAAAATCAGAAAAAGATGAAGCAGACGATGAGTGCGGAATTCACAGTTCTAAGAACTCAGAGGCTTAACCTTGCGGTATGAATCCACTTCGACGTATCCGTTCGATCCTCGGAGTGTTCCTCGTTCATTCTTGTAGTTAATTGTAGTTTAATAGGAAAATAAGTGTTTAGTTATCCAAAAGATAATCAGACTCGGGTTCTAAATTTGTTTTAGACCCGAGAATATCTAAGGATGTTTAAGAAGAAATAGATGAAGAAATTTGATTAAAAGATGAAGAGATTTGGGATCAAAATGTGTTTTGTATCCAAGAAAATATTAGAAGAAAAGAAAATATTTGTCTGTGTTTTTTATCTGAAGAAGTGAATTTTCTTTGAATTTTCGAGCCCCCTTGCAATTGAAAATTCCCTCTATTTATAGGGGGAATTTTTTCTTCGATTTTTTGGTCACACCCTCGCTGCGAGGTAGGCACCCTCGCTAGCGAGGTATGTACCCTCGCTGGCGAGGGTGGCAACCTCGCCAACGAGGTATGCACCCTCGCCGATGAGGGTGGCCCATGAAAATATGATTTTCATGGTCCATTCCTTCTAATTTATTATTATTTTTTATTTTTTTTATTAATTTTTTAAATAAAAAAAATATAAAATGATTTAATTAAATTATTTTGGACCCTGAAATATTTATTTATATCCCTTAAAAATATTTTAAGCCTTTAAATATTTATTTACGGTCCCAAACATAACTTTTAACGAGGAGAACTCCCATTTGAAGATCATCAGATGGTTGAAAAGTGTGTAATTCGAGGATAAATATCTCGAAAAACCGTCGTCATTGAACGCGCGAGCTGGTACAATATCCCGTGCTCACAGCTACCCCTCGTGTGATAATTGCTGGTTGTAGAACCAATATTATCACACGAAAAGAGTGTAGGTATAGAGAGAATAGCTGATCGGTGTGGTTAGTGACTTCTTATTCCCAGTTGGTGTTAATATAGGCCTTCCTTTCTGGTGCAGTGTCTTCATAGGGTTGTTCATTTCTTTCTTCAGAATCCCTTAGGTACTTGATGCCCCTTGTGGGTGGGTCGATTGTTTCTTCCTACGGCGTCACTGTTGTAGTCGGTAACCATTTCATTCTTCGGTAAATGAGGTTATTTCTTTCTTCAACCGTCGAGATAACCATTTCCTTCTTTGGTTGTATTTTGTATTTCCTTAATAAGATGTTGACTTTTTTCATGTGACAAATCATAGAAAAGAAAATGTTAATAAATTTGATGATGAATGTTTTAATTATTTGATTGAGTTTATGCAAAGCAAAAATTTTTCCCATTCAATCAAAAATTAAAACATGATAAGTAAATAAGTTTAATAGAAATTCGGGGATATCCCGAGAACCACTTCATTGTTTAGGAGACTTTTGTGGTGTTGCAATATTGACTTTAGGCTTGAGTGGGCCGTCATCTTGTTTGTGGGTTCCTCATGTGGAGGTGGAGAATATTGTTTATCAGAATAGTGTTGCCCCAGTTCGACATCATCTTTACCTGAAAATGTCATGATGTGAATATAATGTATGCATGTTTTTATGCATGAACAATATTTATCATATGATGTATGTTCATCTGTTGTAGGTATCGTGGGCTTTGTTCATTGAAGAGCCTTCTCTTGTGCTGGTGCATGGTTAGCCCTAGGGTTTGTTTTGTTAGGGATTCCATGGATGACTCTCTTGGAGTGACGACCATGGGTTCGTTGTATCCGATTCGAGTTCATAGTTTGGATCTGGTTTGAGGAAAGGCTGGATGAGTCGTTGATCCCGTATTGTGTTAGCGATGACTTCTTGGAAGCCGTTTGCCTGAAGTGTTGAAGGTATGTGATGCCTCATACCATTTTGAGGAAGAGATGATGAGTTTGATATTTCTTTGGTTCTAATTTCTACATAGATCGCCCTTACGGGTTTTCAATCTATCGAACCTTGTCTTAATTTTTGCCTAGATCACCCTTTCAGGTTTTCAATCCAGCAGACTCATTTTCCTTTGTTTTATTCTTTATTATTTTTGTCTTTTTTAGATGTTTACTTGCGATATTCTACCATTTCCATGCAAGCAATCAAGATAAGAATATGCATAAAGATTCAGCAAAAATGACAATTCATTGATGAACTTAACAGGGGTATAAATGTTTCAAATGATTTGACTCCTGCCATCAATTAGCCCTTTCAGGTTTTCTAACTAATGTGGTTTTCTCGATGTCCTAAGTTTTGCCTAAGCCGCCCTTTTCGAGTTTTCAACTCAGCAAACTATTTTTTCTATTTTGAAAAGAAGCCCTAATTTTTACTCAACTAACCGAGTGTTAATTAACAAGCTAAAACCAAATTTATTTGCACTGCTTTTTATTGATTTATTTCTTTCACCTATGTGTGATAGCAATTATGTAAGACTTGGTTGATTTGGTAGATTAGTCGTTGTCCATGTCCACGACTTCAATTGTTGTCTTGTTTAGCATTTCTAATCGATTGGTTGGTGCTCGCACCATTTTGCTAGCTTAACGTTTATGTGATGATGGGTTTTGATCGTTGGCGTTTCCTTTGATGGGATGATGATTGCCCCACAAATAGTAGCAACATGTGTGAAGGAACTATTGACATGTTCAACGGTTTGACTCCTTTTTATCTTTATCATTGACTCTTGTTTGATTATCCCATGAATGATGGTGATCCGTGTGATGGAGTTGTTCACGTGTTCAACAATCTGACTCCTTTGTGTTATTGCACCGGTAATGATGGAGTTGTCGATGTGTTCAACAATTTGATTGCTTCTTTGTGGCATTGCGTCATTTGTTTGGTCCCAACTTGCTTGGTTGATATTATGGCCTTATTCTAGCTTTGATCCTTTTAATCTTTGCGTGCTTTGTTCTCTTAATTGAGTCAGTGGATGTTTCGTGCTTGGAGATTTTTCCATTTATCTTTCATCCTTATATGATGGAGCAATTACTATCACGTGTTATCTGAGTACATGTATTTATCTCGCACTTTCTCTCAAGAGTCAAATCATTTGAATTTATTATGGGGAATCCATTTATACCTAAATTAATTTCATGAAATGATGTGTCACATGTGCTAAAAACATTATTTATATGTTTATGAGAATGTGTGATGTCATTGATAAAAAATCAAGCAAATATACAATGTTCAATTTATTCAAAAATAATTCAAAAGAAGCCTCGTAGGCTAAGTAGCTAAATGCTAATTTATTACATCATTAATCATGGGTGCTAATCCCCCCAGGATGTGTCCATGGATTCAAAGTGCTCCATCCTATCCACCTTCTAAAACACTTCTTTATAGCTCGAGAAGATGTCTGACTCAAACTTATTCCTATATGATGGCAGTGCACCGTCTAGAAGCTTGGTTATCATCTCTGGTAGAGTTAAGTGAGCCCTAAGCCTGACTTGTGTGGCCATCCAATGTGCATAGTAGGATTTAAAGCTCTCACCTTACCTTTGCGTTATAGCCTCCAGATGTTGCATTGTGGTTTCCATCTGGAAGTTGAAACCATAATGCTCTAGCATAGCTTGAGCGAGGCTATTCCAATTAGTAGCTATGTCCAGTGAAAGCTGGTTGTACCATTCATTGACTGGGTGGCCCAAGGTGACGACGAAGAGCTTAGCCATCATTCAATCACTGACCCTCAATGCTCTCATCATTGTCTGATAATGCGTCAAGTGAGCCATGGGTCGCCAGATCCTACGTACTTCTCAAACTGCGGCATTGTGAAATTTAGGGGTAAGTTGTCTTCATCCGCTATTATTGGTTATGTAGGGTATGTGTTCCTTAGGTGACCACCATGAGTGGCCTAGAATTGTTGCCATAGTTTCGCCACCCCTGGTTGTTGAAGGATGGCATTCCCTGCGCTTAGATAAGAGCCATATTGCCCCTGGGGATATGCCTCGAAATGGTGCAGTTAAGGTTCTTAGAACTCTGAGGCGATCGACGTACTCCAGTTATGAATAGGGTGTTGGGTCATTCCTTGGTAGAAAGTCCCTGGTGCGAATGCTGGTTGGATAGTATGTCTAGGGAAGAATTAGGGAGGATTGGCAAAGTTATATCCTGGCTACCCAATCAGAGTTTGGTTCAATTGACTTTGTCCTGCCCCTGACTGATAAAAGGTAGTTGGGGGCACCATGTGTGAGGTGGGAGTCCCCCCTGTTGGATTGACATTGTTAAGGGTGGCCTCCAAGTTGGTCACTATATTCTGGGCCCTCCCGATGTGTTGGCGAATGAGCGATGCTAGCTGTTCGCTATTGGCAAAGACATTCAAGGCAGCTGCAATCTCGGCACTCACCGACTAATACTGAGAATTTTGTCTCGTAAGGACAGGATGATCCTCTCCCACTCTTTCTTCTTGCTGATTGGCCATGATAGACGTGTGCTGAACTGTATCCGAGTCTGAACCCGAGTCCTCACTTTAGTCAGTGTATGGAACCCCCTCCAGATTGGCCACCATTGGGGAAATGTTGACTAGGCAGCGAGCAGGCCTCTTCTAGGCCCCTTTGATACATGAGCAGAATATTAGACCTAATGAAAATAACTACCATATGCAGCTACCTAATGAATGATTTGGTTGTTTCACCCAATTACGGTAGAGTTTTTGGATACCTATGTGGTTATCACTATTTAAGATGATATGTGAATTATTATCTTGTGTGGGCGAATGATTCGGGGTATGAAGCGTATACCCTTGAAGATTTGGTAAGGTAAGACTTTCAAAGTAAGTTTGCCTCGTGTGGGCTTAGGTTAGGACATCAACTAGGATATCCTTTAATGTGGGAAATGGTTTGGGTAGGTATTTGCCCCATTTCGGCTTTTGGTGTGTGTAATTGCCCCGGAAGGGATGTGGTAATGTGGTGGAAATGTTATTGCCCCTTATGGGCTAAGTGTCAAACGTCAAGTGGACATCACGCAGTAGAAGAAAGGTATGTTTTCCATGTACAGGCTAATAGCGGGATGTCAAGTGGACATCTTGCTGAAAAGGGGTAAATGATGTCCCTAGGTGGTTTTATGTTGTCCTAGGGTGACACGATCTATAGTGTCAACTATCCTAAGTGTATGTGGTATCATGATGATAACGTGATATGTACATTTAATATCATGAGTGTGTGCATTTGAGTATCTGCACAAAAATTCATGGTTAGTATGAAATTTGTACAATGATAAATTGAAAGTAGTACACAAGTAGCACATAGCATGCAACATCATATCTTCCAACCATATAACTCCCTCATGTAGGGTTTTTGGCTAGTCTCTATCCTAAGTTTGGTTCATCTTAGGATCATGAAGATACTAAGGAGTGCACCTACAAGAAAATATAATGCATGATCGTGTGTTTGGGTAACACCCTAGGGAAAATGCCTATGGGTTATTTACATGAGGGTTGTAAATGGCTTGCTGATGTAGAAGGTTCTTGTTGCACTAAAATACACTCCAAGCCTCTTCCCGAATGGTTGAGGGAGGTACATTCGATATTGAAACAAGTGCTCCACTTGCTCAAGTACTATCTTTTCTCTGGAAGGCAGATTAGTACGAGAGAAAGCTTCACGGTAATAAGGGTACCTTAAACTTATGGGTTAATCCCTTCTACTGAAATGCGTTATTTATGAATATGTCATATTTAAGAGAAAATGGAATAATATGATCAATAATTTTCGGCACTTATCCAAAATTAAAAACCTTTGAAAAAATAATCTTTTAGAAAAACCCCCAACAAAGTCACCATTGTGAGAGGGCGACGCAGAGCGGTGAGTAGAGAGTACATGATTGCATAGGCACAGTCCACCGAGGTGTTTGAAAAAGAAAAACACCTGGTTGTGGGACCCGGGAAAAGGTTTGAAAGAGACCGAAAAACATTTTAGATCTGTTCGAACCCGAATCCACCATCTCTTAGTGTGGATTCACCACCTGGATTAGCTCTTTCCAGGAATTAGAGTCCTATGAGGCTTAACGTTCGGGGAACGGCCCACCAAGACACAGAGATTTAGGTCTAGGATAAGTTGCTCATTTCTTAAGTGATCACATTATATTGCTACATCTACAGAAAATCATATTTTCTTAGTTATGCATATTTGAACTTAGGTCATTTTTAGACTTTATATGCATGATTCACGTATTGAAAAATAATAAACCATCCACAAAGCAATAAGTAAATACGGAAAATAAATGCGAAAAATAAAAATTACAAGGCTTTTCAAAAATTGGGGGATGCAACCGCCCACTACCCTATTAATTACATTTCCTCAAAATTATGTGCAATACCCGAAGGAAAAATAAAATCCTAAACATACATCTAACCTGCATCCATAAAGGTTAGCACAGGGGATATCGCATATGTTTGATTTGATTTTAGCGAGGCCCATGTGGCCTAATTAAAACATCGATGGTTTTATGTTGTTAATTTAAATAAAAATAGTTCATTTTTATTTACACGTATGTTGGCCAATTTTATTAGTGAAAATTACCGCATGGAAAAAGCTGAGGTCTGTTATCCGGGAATAATTTTAATTCCCTTTGTTGGGGTATTCTAAAAAAAATAAAGAAAAGAAATAAAGATGAAGAAGAGAATTACAACATTATTTACATAAAAAGAAATAAAATTATTCATAGGCCTCAAATAAAATCAGAAAAAGATGAAGTAGACGATGAGTGCAGAATTCACAGTTCTAGGAACTCAGAGGCTTACTCTTGCGGTATGAATCCACTTAAGCGTATCTATTCGATCCCTGGGAGCGTTCCTCATTCCTTTTTGTAGTTAATTGTAGTTTAATTGGAAAATAAGTGTTTATTTATCCAAAACATAATTAGACTTAGGTTCTAAATTTTTTAGACCCGAGAATATCTTAGGATGTTTAAGAAGATATTTAATTAAAAGATGAAGAGATTTGGGATCCAAAAGTGTTTTGGATCCAAGAAAATATTAGAAGAAAAGAAAATATTTGTTTGTATTTTTTTATCTGAAGAATAGAATTTTCTCTGAATTTTCGAGCCCCCTTGCAATTGAAAATTACCCCTATTTATAGGGGGAATTTTTTTTTCGATTTTTTGGTCACACCCTCGCCGGCGAGGTTGGTACCCTTGCCGGCGAGGGTCTGCCCTCGCCAGCGAGGTATGCACCCTCGTCGATGAGGGGTGGCCCATGAAAATATGATTTTCATGGGCCATTCCCTCTAATTTTTTTTTTACTTTTTTACGTTTTAATTTTTTTATTAATTTTTGAAATAAAAAAAATAAAAAATGAGTTAATTAAATTATTTTGGACCTTGAAATATTTATTTATGTCCCTTCAAAATATTTTAAGCCTTTAAATATTTATTTAGGGTCCCAAACATAACTTTTAACGAGGAGAACTCCCATTTGAAGATCATCGAACGGTAAAAAATCGTGTGATTCGAGGATCAATATCCTGAAAAGCCATCATCATTGAACACGTGAGCTAGTACAAAATCCCGTGCTCACAGCATTGACATAATTCGCTCGAGCTCACCAAATCTAGTGAAGTCAATAGCATCTTGGAGCTCCGAGTCTCCGGCCGTGCGGTTCCACCATTTTCCCACGGTCCCTATACAAGCAAAGTTGGTATAGGTCTGATGTTGGAAAAATGAAAGACAAGATGCAAAAGTAAATCACAAAGCCAACGCAAGGTTCCCTATCCTTTTAATCATAAATATGCATTTCGATTCTATATTTTTAAACATACAAGCCTTTAGAAACTGTAAACTGGCGACATGAACCACGTCGTTAACGTTGCTTTTAGCGAAGTAGAAACTGTCTTTGTTTCTATTTCTGTCATGTCGTTAACGGCATTGGCAATGCTGATAACGACATGAACCATGTCGTTAACGATGTAACGCAATGTCGCTAACGACATTGCAGTTGCAGAGACTAAAAATAGCTATGCTAGCAATTTCAACCCCTAAAAATCCAAATTTTTGCAACCAAATCCCCTACATCGAGTTTTAAATCATCCTAAACAATCTATAACAAACAAATAAATCCTAATCATGCATCAATTTCACATAAAACATTCATTTTTCACAAAATTTAAAACCTAGGGTTCAAACTAAAAAAAAAACTCAAAATCGAGGGAGTTTTGGGGGTACCTGGACCATGAAGGCATGCTCCCCGAGCTTGGGGCACAAAGTATTGATAGGGTATCCATCCTCTGAAAGCAATACACCTCTTTTACGGGGCAAAGATTGAAACCGTGAAGCGTGGGATGGGGATCGAGGATGATGAAGAAATAACCTTCAGTTTATGAGATTTAATCTTGCAAAGCATCTTGGCTAATGAATTAGAGAAGAAAATTGAGTTTTTGGCAAAAGGGGAGATTGTTTTTTGGGTAAAGGAGAAGAAAAGGGCAGAAGTTAGGGTTTATTTTCAAAACCTGGATTTGCAATGTCGTTAATGACATTGCGATCTGTTAACAACATCACGCAATATCATTAACAACATGGGCTTTCAGCCCATCCCATTTCTTTTATTTTTCAGCCTAAACTCTTTATAACCCATAAAAATTCATTTATAAGTAATTTTAACTCTATAAAAAGTCATCAAAGGCATTCGACTGACTTTTAGAACTTCCCAAAATATTTTCTAAACTCGATCGCGTGGTTCGAGGAAATTAATATGCATTCATATTTTAATTCTTGATTGAACGGGGTAAAATATTTTACTTTCAGCAATCTCAATTAAGGAATTAAAACTTGCATCCATAACTTGCATTTTCTTGAACATTTCTGACTTTTTAACAGTCAAATGAACTTTCTGTAGCTTGCCTCTTTCTGACTTTTTACAGTCCATGAACTTTCTACAGTTCACAATTTTCTGACTTTTTATAGCCAACGAACTTTCTACAATTCTCAGTTCTCTGACTTTTTACAGGCAATGAACTTTTACAGTTCATAATCTTCTAACTTTTTACAGTCAATCGAACTTTCCACAATTAGCAATTTTCTAACTTTTTACAATCAACGAACTTTCTATAGTTCACCTCTTTCCGACTTTTTACAATTAAGAGAACTTTCTACAGTTCTCCTCTTTCATGACTTTTAAAAGTCAAATGAACTTTCCACAGTTCACCTCTTTTTGACATTTTACAGTCAACGAACATTCTACAGTTCATAATTTTTTAACTTTATACAGTCTAACGAACTTTGTACAATTTGCCTCTTTCCTGACTTCTCATAATCAAACAAACTTTCTACAATTCATGATCTTTTAACTTTTTACAATCAACGAGCTTTCTATAGTTCGCAATTTCCTGGCTTTTTACAGTCAACGAATTTTCTACAGTTCACATCTTTTCAAACTTTTTACGTGAACTTTCTACAGTTCACATCTTTTCCCAACTTTTACAGTCAATAAACTCTCTACAATTCAAGTCATCAACAAGGCTTTCTATGACATGTACATGGGATTCTCAACCAGAAGAACAGAGGTATACTGCCAACGTTCTTTCTCCAATGGTTCCTACAAGCCAAAGGTCAACCTTCAAGGGGAAATTATTGCTAAATGACCATTTCACAAGGGGCATAAAGAGGCTATTCCTGACAAGCACCACACCAGGATGAAAGCTTCCAGCCATCATCTCGAGGAGTGCCAACCGCGACCAAGGAGATATTATCTCTAAACCTCCCTGCTCTTTCAATCATGGGACCATACTAATCTCATATCAGTAATGATCACATGAGGGGCAGCATGTGAGCAAGAGCTTTTGCTCCCAACTTGCGAGTTTGATGCTGAAGCTGTAATTTTTTCCCTTAGCTTTTTACATTTTGCAAGGTCCTTAAATCTTTCAGAGATCATCTATTTTGTTTCTTTGGGCCTCTCCTTCCTTAAAAAGCATAAGTAAAAAGAAAAGCCCAGCCTAGAAGTGCCATGTCATTAACGATATGGCTGATGTTGTTAACGACATTGAATCTACAATTAAACTAAAATTGCACTTTCTGCAATTTTCAGGCTAAAAGGCCACTCCCCTCCCCCACATACTCGGATATGTTCTCTTGAAAACTAGATTTCTACTCTTTTCCTAGGATTCGACACACTCCCTTTCACATGGGATTGATGTTTAAAGTTAGAAAAGTGAAAAAGTAGAGAGTTGTCCTAAAGTTTAGCTAAGTGGACTTTGGATTAAAGAGAGTTCTTTAACTTTAGAGTTGAGTTTCAGTAGAAAGGGGAGCTCATTTTCGTGTAAATAAGAGTAAGATAGAGAGTTCCAAAGTTGAGTTTTAATTTGAAGTGTTCTTAGTGTTCTTAAGTCTTCTAAAGGCACTTAAGCATTTTGGTAACTAAGTTGGCATCTTTTAACTCATATTCTCTTGAAGTTTTAGAAATTGAGTGTGTAAGTTGATGAATAGGGCATGAACTTGGGCATTTGGATTATTTAAGCAAGTTTGAGGATTAGTTCACACTTTCGGAAAGTCAGAGTTGTGTAAGAATATAAGAAAACTTTGAGGTTTACAGTTCCTTTGGACTACTTCTTCTGAGTTCTAACTCAATAGAACTTGGTTTAAGTGTTCTAAGAAAGTGTCTTTGTATATTTCTAATACGTGTTCGTTTAGTCTTTAACAGGTTTTCTAAGTTTTAAGTCCATTTTGAAGTCTAAACTCGAGATAAGAAGGATTTCTACTTCCTTCTTCACCATGTTAGGACTTACATTCAGGAAGTATTCACAGCTCTCAAAGAGTAAATCCCTACTCTTCATTTTTGTCAAAAACCACAAACCGAACCAAAGAAACAAGGAGGACTTTCCGAGGATTTTCGTAGACCTAACGAACTGGATTCACAGCTACGGGGTAAGCCTCTGAGTTCTAGAGTCGTGTCTCACTTGTTTATGCCTTGTATATATGCTTGATGCGTGAAAATGTAAAAATTGTGAAAAATAGAAAAACTGTCTGTTTCTGTCTCAGCAATACCGTTAATGGCATTGCTTTCAGGTAGAATTTTCGTAAATTTTCCAAATTTTGATTTATGTTTAGGAGGGTCAGTGGTAACCATTCAGACTTAAAATCTATGTTTTTAAGTAACATAATGCGTATGTTTGAAGATTTTATGAACCCAAAATCATTCTGAAAGGTGTTTGAATGATTGAAATTAGTTTCCCTTCACCGGGATATCATTTACCGACTTTAATGGTTTTCCTTTCAGAATGAATTTAATAACGTTGTTATTTATGTATTTGGACTTAGATTTATTTTCACCTATATTATTATGAAGTGCGTTAGGAAACCCAGATGAAGGGAATCGGAGTTCCCGGATAATCGACTTGATAAATATCCATGTGGCAATTTCATTAATCAAATGGTTAAATAACTTATGTGTATAAAATGAACCCTGTTTACATGAAAAGAAAGTTCAAATATCTCGATATTTTAAATTAGACTGCTCGGGTCTCCAAAAAAAAATCAAAACAAACATATTTACAACTACGTGTGATGTGCCATTTTTGTGCTAACCTTTGTGGATGCAGGTAGATTAGATATCGATGTATTCTAGGTGATTGTATTCCTTAGATTTTCATGTATTTAGGTGATTTGTAAACCCCTGTCTCAATGATGTAATTAATCCCTCGTACATTAGGCGCATTTAAATTTCCTACTTTCTTACTTTCCGCAATTGACTTACCGGATTATGCATGTGTGATAACTATAACATAAATAAAAAATATCTAGTTTAGTTCATATATTAAAAATGTGGTTTCTATCAAGTATAATTTAACTCAAATGACAACAAATTAGTAACTCATCAGAACCCGAATCTCTGTTCTATGGTATGGATTAGGTAACCAAGACAACAAGATTGTTCAAGTTCTAAAGGTTGTAAATGAGGTGTCTCAAAAAGCTGACAAGAAGCCTGTGGTAAATATTGACTCTCTCAGCAGCAAACTTAACTCAGTATGCAAGGAAATCAATACCAACATGGATGAAAAAGTCTCCAAGGCTCAAAAGTTCGTTGTAGAACCTATGGGAAAAATCTTTCCAGAACCAACTGAGTCCATTGACCTAGAGATAGGCCTCTCAATTCATTCAAAGCTCAACATTCTAAAGACAAAAATTGAAGATCTTTAAAAGAATGTAGGATAACTTGTGACAGCTGGAGTATATGATACTAAGGATATAGACTACACTGCAAAGTGTATGTCTTCTATCTTCCCAAGGATCCTAGATATGGAGGCAAAGCTGAAGATTGCTCTATCTACCTCAGACTTGAGAGCTATACTGCAATGCATTCAACGGTTCTTGGCTTTGATCAAATACGTATTCTCTCTAAATACCATCATCTTCACCTCAATGAACTGAATGATCAAGATTTTCTAACTAATAAGGGTAAAGAAATGGTGGAGCAGGAAATTTCCCCACTAATCATTGGAAAGCAGGAGGACTTTCAGTCTACTTTGGACTCCTTTAATGTCTGCCTCGAACAAATTGTGAAGGGACAGATATCAATGGGGGAGAAGGTAGTTGAAAATGCACTCAAGACTGCAAATTTGAATAAAGGAACTCTTCCTACGCATCCTTAGTATCCACCTCACACTCTACATCATCAATAATAACCTCAATAGCAACAACAAAAACAATAAAACCCAACCTCTGATCATCTTGGAAAACCTCAAGATCTTGTAAATAAGCAAAAATATCTAATGTATCTATAATAAGCAACTCTTGTAATAGGACCTCATTGTAATCTTAGCTTAGGACATACTTTATGTATTGACAAAGCATCTAATCTTAATAAAATTACAAGTTTTGTCACATCAAGTTAAGATCTTCTTAACTTCTACTTATATTGTGTGTATGCTATTTCTGCTATCAATTGAATATTGGATGTAGCATTTCATATACTAAGACCAACTCAAGAGAAAAGTTGAAGTAAAAGAAAGTCCCAAAATGAAGAAAATTTCTCTAAGTATGGGGGAGTTATATTGACTAAAAGAATCCACTCAGTATGGGGGAGTCTAGACTAACTAAGGAAATCACTCAACATGGGGGAGTCTTACATCACTTTCCAGGTATTTTGATATCTTTAAACTATTTATTTTAAATCTCTTCTACTACCTAGTTTGTTATTTGTCCAAAATGAGGGCGATTTTTAAACCCAAATTAATAGTACCTCACAAAACTTAAAACATTTGGGAAATAACAAATCGACTAGGATAGTGAAATTAATTGAGTACTAAGCATACTCTTAATTAATGAAGTTTACTCGAGTTTATTTAAGGGAAAGCAACTCAGTTTACTAAGTAATTAATTAAGTTATGACTTAGAGTAAGAAAAGGTGAGTTGAGCTGAGTATTACATAGTTTATAAGATATTCACTCAGCTGTGCAGTGTTAAATTTTATTCATAAAAGCTGTATACCTTTGACACTTAGAGAAATATTTAACACTTTTGCTACTAATAATTTTTGTGAGAAACAAAATATACCTTTGATGCTTTTTAGGTGTAAAATCGCTGAAATTAAAGAAGATATTCCAGTGGTCCTCACAAGATAAAAGATTTCAGTACGGAATGTTGGAGATTCCTCACTAAAGTCCAAGATAAAAGGAATCCTCTGACATGCGCCATTTCTCAATATCTCTGCACAACTCTGCAACATCAACAAGTCAATGAATGGTAGAATTCCATGTTACATCTCACGCGCCTCTCTATCAGAATGGATTGCTTGATGACAAATAAGTTTTTGACAACGGATTAATCTCATGCTTCAACATTTGAAATCTCTATCTCTAAAAGTCCAAGAATTTGTCTCCAAGGGGAAAACTTAAAAGATTTGAAGAGAAGAGATATTGAAGAGATGTTAGGATGAAAAGTTTGCAACGACTAATTCTAATACCTTCACTATAAATAGAAGACTGGAGCAGACGTTCAAACTTGGTGAATAACCTCGAATTTCTTCTGAGAGCTGAAACTCTGTTCAACTATTCCCAGCTTTAAGAAATTCCAAATCAAGCAATCAGCAAACATTCATTGTTCAAATCTATTTGTAATAAAGAGAGAATAGTAGTTATGATTTAACATTGTAAAGGATTCAACATTATATAAGTTGAATTCCTCAGTTTACAATTTCTTTTAGAAGTCTAAGTGACGGTTTGGGAAGGGTACCCAAACTATGGATTGAGTGGTAGTTAGAAAGAATGTACTTTCTGTAATTGAGTTTACAAGTTGTAAAGGTTCTCCACCTAAGAAAGGAACAAAATCACTAGTGGATTTAAGCTCGAAAAGGAATGCGGGGACTAGAGGTAGGCTAGGGGTTGAACTAGGATAAAATCTCAAGTGTTGAAGTTCTAACCTTACTTGTGCCTTTATCGTGTTTCTCATTCATCATTCTATCTTTGTTATTTATAAATTTTCTTGAAAACCAATCCGTGCTGAGTAGAGTACTCAGCAAGCGATTGAATATAAAATGTTGTAGCAAAGCTAAGTAGTTTATATTTTTTAAACCCAGCTCAGCACGAAGCATTCAACATGCATCAAAAAATTAAACTTGGTAAATATTTTTATAAAATTCAAAAAGAAACCAAGAACTGCATTCACCCCCTCTAATGTTTAATTAAGTCGTTTAGGACCAACATGAACCTTTACTTTGAAAGGTTTCTTTATCATTTTTTATTTAAACAAGGTTCGGACGCCACATAGGATTCCCATTCCATTGGTTCCAAGTCACCCCATTTGTGTAACTTAGTTAAGCGAGTCTCATTTACATGAGTTAGATGACAATACCACAAGTGTGAAGATTTCTCTTTATCTAACTCTAATTTGTTAGCAATATTTAAATTAAGAATTTTCATTTTAGTATCTAGAACATAAACTCCATTTACACACATTCCACAAGCACAAAGAATATTATCATGCTGAATTAGACATTTATTATGAGTAAATAAAATTTCAAATCCTTTTGTTGCTAAACATGCAACATAAATAATATTCTTAATAATGATAGGAATGTAATAGCAATTGTTCAAAACTAAAACAAGGCCACTAGGTAAATGAAGGCTATATATCCCTACAGCTGTTGCAACAACCTGTGCTCCATTTCTAACTCTAAGGTCCATTTCTCTTTTTTCAAGCCTCCTACTATTTTACAACCCCTACATAGAAGTATAGATTTTAGTACCACAACCAGTATCCAATACCCATGTAGACTCATAAGGAATTTTAGAGAAACTCTCTATCATGAACATACTAGAAGTACATGCTTCACTTAGCTTCTTCTTCACTTGTTCTGAAATCTGAACCTTGCAATCCTTCTTCTAGTGGCCTAATTTACCACATTGAAAGAAAAAATTTGTAGTTCCTTTCTTACCTTTCTTCTGCTTACTATTTTCTTCTTGGCACTCAAACCCTTTCCAAAATGGGGCCTACCGTTAGAAGGTTTGAGTAAAGCCTTTAGATCCTTTCTAATCTCAGGCTCTACTATTTTCAACACCTTGACCAACTTAGGCAGTGTAGCATCAATCTTGTTCATATAATAGTTAGTCACAAATTCTGAGTAAATATTAGTTAATGAAGCAAGTATGAGATCTACACATAATTCATGATACATCACAAAAACTTGTTAAGCTGGCTTCTCTAAATAACCTAACAGTTTAATAACATACTGAAATGATGAAATGCTAGCCTACATCTTCATTTCGAATAAGAGTTTTGATGTATCAAATCTCTCGGACCTAGCCTGCTTTAAAAGGAGCTCCTGAAGATGGAGAATCATGACATCTAAGTCCATACTCTCGAGTTGTTTCTGAAGCTCAAAATTCATGGTTGCCAACATTATACATGATGTCATTTCACAATCCTTTCAATGCTTCTCCCATGCCTCATGTTCAATGGAATCAACATCAGATTCGTTAAGTAGGGGTTTATCTAAAACATAAGCTATCCTTTCATATTTGAGGACTATACTCAATGCCCTGAACCATACCCTGAACCAATTAGTAAAGTTCAACCAATCTAATTTGCAATCAAGAATTGAGAGAAGGTTTATGTTTGGATTTATTATTCAAACTAGATATAAGATAGCAATTGTTCAGACATTACATAAATTTAATATAAGGTCTTCAATTAAACACATATTTCCTATTACTTTATCAAAATTCAAATAGGCCTTCCATTGAATTCGGAAAAACATGGTTGAATCATTTTTCCTTAATAGGTATCATCCATAACTCATCTCAGATGACCCTCGCTATAGCAAGTCAAACCACAATAGACAAACATGGTTGGAACCCATCCATTTGCATTCCATCTAATTGCTAGTCCATTTGAGTTCTCTTTCTCGAGATGTGCGTACCTAATTTTATGACTCCTCAAATATGTCTCTAACTAGCATTAGCTCTAATGATATGGATAACTAAACCATTTTGGTTAATGTATTAAATCAATCTATTCTCATGGTCAAACAGATGTTAAAGGAAATCATGTTTTACATGTTCTTGATAAGTGTATAATTACACTTATTATCACATTAATTTCATACATTAAACACTATAGTTTTAGTCATTTTTATACTTCATATAAAAGATTTCACGTGGTATGTAGTTGTTTTTTATGCAAATGCAAATACTAGGTAAAATCTTGGGAGTAAAATGATCTAAAGTGGAATTCTATGAAAAAAGAGTGAAAATGGTGCAAAAAGATGCGCGGAACTTAAAGATTTGGCTTAGGATCGAAGCTATCAAAGATCGGTGAAATTACAAGAAGATTTCTGATTAAAACTCAATTCACGGTCGCGATAATCATTCACGATCGTGACTTGTTTACTTTAGAAATAGAAGTCTGCCAATCAAAGATTCACGGTAGCGACATTTATACTGCGATCACGACTTGGATGGTTTTCTGGTATTATCTTCTTAACCAACAACTGCCAGATAAGCATGATCAACCGCCATAAACTACCAACAAACAGACGCCTATCAGGAGTCAACCAATCATGAAAAGGTGCTTATCCATTATGGATTATATCAAAGCTTCTCAATCAATCACGATGAAGAGATGTAATCTTTCACCAATGGACACAACCCTTCATTTGGATAAACGCAACCCTTCGAACTCTATAAATAGGGCTCCATTCCATCACAATTTCATAGTATTGGATGTGTGTAGAATTAGAGTGCAAATAAAGAGTCACATATAGTGTGTGTGTGTGTAGATAGATTCGCTACATTCTTAAGTGTTAGCGAGAAAATGTTTAAGTGATTCGAATCCTTATTTTGATCATGAGATTTCTCTATATTCTCGATCGATTATTGTATAAGTGTACTTGCAAATCACTTATCAATAAAAGTTTTCGTTCTTTATTATTCGTTTGTTTGATATTCGCAAAGAATAGCATCCTAGTGGAGGTTCTGTATGGGCCGAGATTGAATTCAAAGTAGACGTAGGAATGGTGGGAATTGACGACTCCCATTAAAGAGTGGATACGGTTTGATCAACTTTAGCTTTCACTTGCGTACCTTGCAACTTTGCTTTGCTTTCTACTTTTGCTTTCTATTTTGAAGTTTATGATATGTCTATGTCATAATTCGTATTTCGTGCTAAGTCTTTTATGTTAATCAAGTTATATGCGTTGGAGTTAATTTTAAGAGTAGTTTCGGGGTTAACAATATCGTGTATAATCACTGGATCTGTGATATAACATTGTTTAGTGAGCCAACATTTTTGGAATGGTAACTTCCTAAATGTGGCAATGTGAGAGCGACCCGTACTAAGCATAGCATTGATGTTGTCCCAGTTTTCATAATTTTCTTATTTCATTTGCACAAGGTTTAGAAAAGTTATTTCATGTGTTGCTCTGCGGCGAATCATTGAACATCTAAGTGTTTTAAACTGAGTCTGTTAGATTAGTTTAGTGAGTCGTAACATCTTTGTTGAACTTGCATGTTTTCTCTGCTATACTTGTTCGTAGTGAAGATTCTAAATATTTAGATTCTCTAATCTTCCACATCTATATTTACTCAACTTTTCATTCTAATCTTCCTATCCAAATATCTCAATTCAATTTTTATTTTCTTTTACTTTGTCTTTCCTTGTTTTTCCTTAGACCTGGTTCCTTCCCTATGGGTTCGATATCTTTTAAAACTACATCACACCTATATACTTGCAGTTATCATCATTTTTCTATTTGATAAGAGGTATTGACAACACCTACATTTTTCGTAAACAAGTTTTTGGCACCATTATTTGAGGATAAGCCTTACGAAACGAGTGTAGCCAAGTTTCACGAATAAGTTCTTAGAACCTTAGTTATTAAACTTATCAGTGGAAAAGTGGCAAACAAGTTTACTAAGTTTTAATTAAGTTATGGCTTAGAGTAAGAAAAATTAAGTGAAGCAGAGTATTATATAGCTCGTACAATATAGATTCAGCAAAGTTGAGTTATTTTCGCACTTACGAAAATTACATGACACACGTACGTTTAACTCTATCAGTGAAAGATGAAATATTATGTTAGTACTTTTTCAAATAAAAAGGTGTTGAAATTGAAAAGGATATTTAAGTGATCCTTATAATGAAAAGCTATTAGAACCGAATGTTGGAGATTCCTCACTAAATCTCATCTCCATTAGTTTTAAGAAGAACACAAGTATCAATGGGTGAACTATTTCATTGAGACTAAGGTGTTACCTTAAAAAGAATTCATGATGCCAAGCATGAAGATCAATCGTACATCCAAAGTAAATGGTCTTTATCTCTAGTTGTATTATAAGGGATTCAAAGCTCGTCCGAGTGAGATAGGTCTTGATGAGATTCTTAATCATACACCATGACCTTGATGCAATGTTAGGTAAGCAATGATAAAAACAATATGCTCTTGGGAGGAAGCCTAAGCACACTGAGGCCTCATCGATTTTCTATCATTTTATTTCATTTATTTTTTATTCTCTTTATTTTTTATGTATAATTCTATCTCTCTCTCTCTATCTCTACACTGATATGCGTCTCTTTGCATAATTACAGGAGTTAGACAATCTTAGTGAGGGAATAGATCCCAACAAATAGCAGAAATCAAGCATGGGGAGGATCATTGTGAAATAATAGAGCTTGAAGCGATACTAGGAAGATGAACACTCCTTCTAAATACATAACTTTTCAAAGGGATCAACAAGTCAAACAACATCTATTATTTATCAAGAGTTATTTTATTTACAATCCATCACTGGAACCTCATTTGAAGTCTCGATTACATCTACATATCCCAAAGGATGACCAACTCCAGTGATAACATGTTTGATGATAATGTTGAAGAGATCAACTACTCTTGCTATAGAAGGACTTGCTACATTAAAGAATCCCACTAGCGCTATTCTAGAGACTCATTTCTTACAAACTTTTTTGGTCATAATACAAGCTATGGGACTTTCATTGAGAAAGAAGTCTACATTTTTTGGTGAATTTTGAATGAAAAGAAGCTCTATCTTTGAGCATGATGAGCCAAGATGACTATTATGTCTTGATCCATTCTATGAGGACCTCTAATCCAATGTGTCATCATCTCGATAATATATCATGGCATGACTCACATTGATTCTTCCACCTACATTACTAGCCCCGTGATACCTCGTTTGGAAATGGAGACTCCATAGGGCATATTGATAATGGAAACCATGGGGATGAATTTATGATGAGACCTATTGGTCCCCATGAGACAATGACCATATTGACTACTTCCGTACCTTTCCAGGAGTGGTAATAGATCCAAGTAGTAGTGCAAAGACCTTCAACATTGGTGGATTGAGAGTTGAAATTCCAAACAATGGAGCAGCACTACATGGAGTTATTCCACAACATGATCAAATTGAAAGTGAAGAATCAAGGAGCACAAAGATTACTACATGTCATTGTGCATATTTTATTCGCAATAAGGGACTTCAATCCTTTGCACATCATGACTTGTATAGGGATCTTGATAAAAGAAGCCCTTAAATTTTCACTTTACCTCACAAGGCCAGTATCTTTCTCATTTTCCTCTTTTTATTTTTTAAATTTTTGGGTTTTACAAACATTGAGGGCAATGGTTGATTTAAGTGTGGGGAGGGTGTTCGGTATTTATGTGTGTTCCTTTGATTTTAATCTTCTTCTTTCTTGTGCTTTGAAAAAGTAAATAATGACTTATTTTTTTTATCTTACTCTCCCACTAACATTACTATTTTGCTAATAGATATTGGGAGAAAGAAAAATAAACATTGAGATTAAAAGACTAATTAAACCAATTACAAGACTGATTAATTGACCATACTTGACATTCAGAGCGAATTTAAGCAAAGTTTGTTCCAATGATTGAAATCTGAAAGTCATTTTGTTAGATCTAAGTCCTAATGAGTGCATAAATCTAACTAAAGTTTTTTTATTTGCATTTAGACTTAGTTTATTTTGGTAAGGTCTCTCTATACCTTAGGACCTTCATCGAGACCTTAAATTGTTCTTTTCACTAATTTGGTGATTATTTTATGTTTTTATTTTCTATTTTGTTGAGTCTTTAGAAGAAATAGCACTATTCGGTTAGAGAACTAGGTGATGACTCTTTCATAGGTGCACTTTTAGAAGGAAGAGCTTTGTTTCGCTCATAACTAGGTGAAGTCTCTTTCGTAGGACCAAAGAAGGAAGAGCATTGTTTGGCTAGAAATTAGGCAATGACTGTTTCATAAGGTTTTTGTTTTTGCAAAAAAATAAAGAAAAAAAGGAAAAGAAATGAAAAGGAAAAAAAGTTCGAAAAAGAAAATAAATTTGGAAAAAATTGTAAGTGTTTGTTTTTATTTTTGATTATATGTCTAGGGATCCCACGCACCAAGTGAAAAGACCAATTCAGCCATGTAAAATCCTTTGACTTTTGAGCAAGGTTTAATATGCTTTCTAAAATGACAACTCTCTCATTGGACTATCGATGCTCAAGACCTTAGTGAAAGAAGTAAGTCTCTTTATGAAAATGTTCAAGTCTTTTCCTTGGTCAAGTACTTTCTTATCCTGATTCATAGTGCATACTTGAGGGCAAGTATGGAACAAGTGTGGGAGGATTTGATAGGTCGTAAATAGAATATGTTTTTATGCTTATTTCCATATCTTCATGACCATTTTATAAGTCTCTTTGGGTGATATTACTTTCTTTTTCATTATTTCAAGTTTTGATGATGTTTTTGAAGAAAACATGTTGATTTGGGTTGAAAACAAGTAATTGTCGAGAGTCACGTTGGAACCAATGAGACCTAGTCTAGTCTCGGTGACTAGAAGTCTTGCGGAATGCAAAGTAGAGATCAAAAGAGGAAATTTTTTATCGAAGTTGGAAATCACCAAGGTTATGGTGTGTTCATCATGATTGACCTGGTCTTGGTGATGTGGAAAATTTTTGGAAAGTCAAAGTCAAACAATACAAGATTCCAAAAGTCAAAGGGCCCAAATAAATAAGTAATCTTATTACGGAAGTTATATAGAAACAATTGATTCCTTTGTAAATGGATTTCCTATTGATTAAGGAATTAGACTTCCTAATTAGAACAAAATAGGTTAGAGATAATTCAAGAAAGAAATCCTTATCAAGAATGAATCCTATTAAAGAGAAATGCTAATCAAACTAGAAGTGCTCAACAAGTCACAAACCTAATTGGAAAAGGAAAGAAGAACATCTATAAATACCCATGGCCGAATCAATAATTGATATCTTTCAACATGTAGAATAATCATCTTTTAGAGTAGTGAACATTAGATTAGAGATTTCTTTAGATTACTTTCATTCAACTTTGCTATTTTATTCTTTCAATCTCTCGATTCTTATTTGTTTTAATGTTCTTTATAGTTTCAATTCTATTTTCATTCAAGTAGTGTCTTTTATTTATTAAGTTTTATCATTCTTTTACTTTTATGCTTTTATTGTTTACCATGTCTAAGTAGTTAAGTTAAGACTTAGCCATGTAGTAAGAGCCATAATTTTTATGGTGTGAGGACTGAAATATGCACAAGGACTTATTCATCGATCTCGGTACATATAGGGTTTTGAAGGAAGGTCTCTTTATCTCGGTACATCGATCTTGTTAATGGTCTAGCAAGCCAATTGGGATCTTGCACTCATAATTGTGTTTGTTGAAGGATGAAGTAATGGTAGTCTCCATGAAGTTCGTGAGAGCGATTGATCTAATGCCGATTGGGAGTGATTCATTACCTGTCTATTGGGATTTGGAAGGTATTGCTATTTACTAGTGAGCTCTTTGGCATGACATCAGGAGTCACGGTGTGTAAGATAGTGGTTATGGCATGAAGTTTGGTCTCCGTATGAAGTAAGGAAAGAATGATAGTTGGATGCTGTGGAACATCAGTATAAGTAAGTCTAGGTCTTAGTGTTGTTCATCTTTAGTCCCATGATCACTATGAAGTTTGGATTCCCTCCTTTAGGTAAGTTACTCTATTGTCATTAGGAGTCAGTTTAGTCTTTACGCTTTTTTACTTTCCATGCTTTAGTTTAAGTCTTTACAACTTACCTATATTCAATGAGACTTGGTCAGGTTACAATGTCATTCAAAGTGATTATATTCAGTTTCTATGGGATTCAACCTCTACTTAACCTGTCTCTATATTGTTTGAAGGGGTTTATTTTTAGTGGTCTCAGCACCCATCACTCAATACCACGTCCAACAATCTTCCCTATCCTGATATCTTGTAATACACAAAAAGATAGGTTCATTGGCATAATACAGTTGAGATCCTTCGTAACATGACTTATGGACAATAATTTATGTGATAGTGATTGAATATAAAGGCAATTAAATAATTTCATCGTAGGTTATATATTAATTGATTGGGCTCCTTTTACATGTATTGTTTCTACATTAACGAGGTTTGATTTAAACCTAGATATCATGGGAGTCAAAGGTTATAGTGTCTGTTGCGCCCCAATCGAAAATCCATGAAGTAGTTTTTGGGTAATTTGATTTTTGTGCAACTTTTGTAAGGGCTTTTGGTGTTGTGTGGTAAATTTTAGAATCGTAGATCCCTTATTAGCTAATTTTGACATTTAACATATTTATGGGGTCAAATTTTATAATTTTTAAATTAGAAGGGTTTAGGAATAAATTCCTAAACCTAGTACATTTATAACCTAAATTAGGGATTTCTTCCCCTTTAGCTGCCATTGTGAACCCACTACTTTCTCCATTATTGCATTCCTAGTCATTGTCATCATTGCCGGTGACTTCAGAGCTACCCACGGTGGCGGCGGCTTTTCCTACGATGGTTGAACTCTTCCTCTTGCTCTTGTTGTTCCTCCATTCAGGATAACCAATAACTTCAAAAAAAACCATCTCTTGTATGTCTAGTTCAGCCACAGATCATGCATTTCAGTTTGCTTTTGTCAACTAGAGTTTGGCCACTGTTGAATTTTCCAAGTAAACCCTGGTTTTCATTTTCCCTATGCTGCTAACCCCACTAATTCGGTGTTGGAAAGTTTGAGTCCTCTGCCTATTCCTTGTGGTGAAGATAATAATGAGGTTAGGTTCAAAATGTTGAGTTGAGCAACCTCTTTTCGAACAACGGCGTAGGTAGATTCCGGCGATGGTAAAAGTACCTGTCTTAATATTTCTCACTTTATCTGATTGTATTCTAGACCAATTGAACTCAAAAATTGAAATACTTTGTATTCTTCTCGGATTCTATTGTACATTGCTATATCGGTTTCAAATCTCATCGGATTTGGTTCCCAACTGTCTATTTCATCCCATATTCCTTGCAAAATAATCCAAAAAGCTTCAAAAGGTATGCCCTTTTGCTTCATATTGACACTTAAATGTAAATCAAAAGTTTGTAGCTTAGCCTTTCTGGAACTATATGTAGTCACGAGAGCATTCCATAGTGCTTTTACGGTTGAGAATTCTATCAGGTTGCTTGCCAAATCTGGTTCAATATTTTGAATCAGCCATGAAAAAACAATGAGATCATTTTATTCTTGTTCCCATGTTTCTTATTTTTCATCATTGATTTTTAATGGTGCTTGATTTCTTATGAGGTGGTTTAGTAGCAATTTCGATTTTCCTCCTATTGCAATTTTAATCATCTGAGCCCATAAGGCATATTTTTCATTGTTCAGTTTTATGTTGATTGACAGATTGTCTGAGAGAGCTTGCTTTCGATCTTGCTTATTAAAACAGTTTCTAATGAGATCTGCTAACTGGTTTATCAGATCATTGTTGCTGATTTCAAACATCCCCTTTGCATTGTGTCTTCAAACTTGGTAGCTTTAGCAGTTTTGCGATCTTTGGACATGTTAGCCAAATTGGAAGGTAAGGCTGGTATATGATGAGTGTTGGATTATAAACTTGATCCAATTAAGAAAAACTCCAAACTAATTTGGAGGCTATTAATTACAACCAATTTGGAGGTCATCAAATGCAACTAAATTAGTTAGCTATTAATTGTTTTAGTTGGGAGTTGTGGTTAGATGGATGTTGTGGTTAATAAATGTGTTAGTAGGGAGTTGTATCATTCACCTATAAATAGCTAAGTTGTTTAGTTGTTTATCATCAAGTAGAAGTAAGAACTTCTTAAGAGAGAAAAGAAGAAAAATAAGAGTGAGTTGTGGTGTTATATTTGAGTGAGTGTTCTTGAAATATTTTGTTTGTGTTTAATCAAAGTTGTTCTTTTGAGTGTTATATTTCCAACAAAGTGGTACTAGAGCCAAGTTCAAAGCTCAATTTCGCTTCCGAAAAAAAATTCATTTCTGAGTGCAAAAAACCCAAGTTCAAAGAAATCTGCAGTTTGCAGGGGAATATAATTACGTTGCTTTTTCCTTGCTGAATCCATCAGAAAATCTATAGGTTGCAAGGGAAAAACAATCTCTTGCAGAATCCGTCAGAAAATCTGCAGGCTGCAATGGAAATCAATCTCTTGCAGAAATCCGTCAAAAAATCTGCAGGTTGCAAGGGAAAACAATCTCTTGCAGAAATTCGTCAGAAGGCTCTTGCAAAGCATAAAGTGTTGCATCAGATTCAAGAAAGTGTTGCAACAGCCCGTGTACGCCTAGAGAAGCTATTTGAGTAATATGGCGAATGGAGTGGCATCATTCCAAGTTCCAACACTCAACAACAACAACTATGACAATTGGAGTATCAAAATGAAGGCTCTTCTCGGCACGTATGATGTTTGGGATATCATAGAGAAAGGCTTCAACGAGCCAGAAAATGAAGCCTCTCTTACACCAGATCCAGCAACAAGTTTGAAGGATTCTCGAAAGAGAGACAAGAAAGCTCTCTTCCTAATCTATCAAGCTTTAGACGATGATGGTTTTGAGAAGATCTCAAATGCAACTTCTGCCAAGCAAGTATGGGAGAAGTTGTAAACATCATACAAAGGAGTTGAGAAAGTGAAAAAGGTGCATCTTCAAACTCTAAGAGGTGAGTTTGAATCCTTACACATGAAATCATCCGAGTCCATTTCATATTATTTTTCAAGAGTAGCCGCCGTCTCTAATCAATTAAAGAGAAACGGTGAGAAGTTAGAAGATGTGAGGGTCATAGAGAAGATACTCCGATGTGGTGACGATTGAAGAAACCAAAGACTTGGAGGAGATGACAATCGAGGAACTCCAAGGATCATACAAGCCTACGAAGAAAAACATAAGAAGAAACAAGGGATCGCTGAACAACTCCTCAAGCTACAACTCAAAGATACAAATGAAAGCCATGATAATGGTAGAAGCCAACATGGAAGAAGCCGAGGTAGAGGTAGAGGTGTAGGCCGTGGACGAGGTGCTAGCCGTGGTCATGGACGAGGTTGGAATAATAACAACAATTCCAATAATAACTATGAGAACAGAGAAAGCTCCACTCGTGGTCGAGGGAGAGGCAATTCAAATGCAAGGTATGACAAATCTCAAGTCCAATGCTACAATTGCCAAAAGTTTGGACACTATGCTTTAGAATGTAGAGCTCCAAGCAATAAGGTAGAGGAGAAGGCAAATTTTGTGGAGGAGAAGACCGAGGAGAAAGAAACATTACTACTAGCATACAACAATAACAGTGAACACTAAGAGAACACTTGGTATCTCGACGCTGGTGCAAGCAATCACATGTGTGGAAGAAGAAGTTTGTTCATGGAACTCAATGAAGCATTAAGTGGTGATGTCTCATTCGGAGATGATACCAAAATATCCGTGAAGGGGAAAGGTAACATCCTCTTTCGTGCTAAAGATGGTAGCCACCAATTAATTTTAAATGTCTATTATGTGCCTAATATGAAATGCAACATCCTTAGTCTGGGCCAACTCTTAGAAAAAGGCTATGATATTCATATGAAAGATTATAGTCTTTTTATAAGAGATGGCAATGGAGATCTTATCGCCAAAGTTCGAATGTTAAAGAACCAAATGTTTCCTTTGAACATTCAAAATGATGTTGCGAGGTGTCTAAAGTCTTGCTAGAAAGACTCATCATGGCTATGGCATCTTTGATTTGGTCATCTCAACTTTGGAGAACTAAGGCTGTTATCCAAGAAAGAAATGGTAAGAGGTCTACCATGTTTCAATCATCCTGATTAATTGTGTGAAGGGTGTCTACAAGGGAAGCAATTCAGACAAAGCTTTCCAAAGGAGTCAACCTCAAGAGCCAAGCAGCCGTTAGAGCTCATCCATACCGACTTCTGCGGTCCAATCAAGCCAAGTTCTCTTGCTAATAACAGTTACTTCCTTCTCTTCATTGATGATTATTCAAGAAAAACATGGGTTTATTTCTTGAAGCAAAAATCAGAAGTATTCGAAGCATTCAAGAAGTTCAAAGCAGCAGTGGAAAATGAAAGTGGTCTCAAGATCAAATCCTTGAGATCTGATCGAGGAGGAGAATTCACATCCAAGGAATTCAACGAGTTCTGTGAAGCAAATGGAATCCGTCATCCCTTAACAGTTCCCAGACCCCCCCAACAAAATGGTGTGGCAGAAAGGAAGAACATGACAATCCTTGACATGGCATGAAGTATGCTCAAGAGCAAGAAGCTACCCAAGGAGTTTTGGGTAGAAGTAGTGGCATGTGCGGTGTACTTATCAAATTATTCTCCTATAAGAAGTGTATGGGGAAAGACTCCATAAGAAACATGGAGTGGAAGGAAGCCTGGAATTTCCCACCTATGAGTCTTCGGGAGCATAGCCCATTTTCACATACCAGATGAGAATCGAACTAAGCTGGATGACAAAAGTAAAAGTTTCATCTTCATCGGCTATGACTCAAGCTCAAAAGGCTACAAGCTATATAATCCAGATGAAAAGAAGGTTGTGATAAGTAGAGATGTAATATTCGATGAAGAAGGAGAATGGAACTTCGACTCTCGTAAAGGTGAATTCAGTTTTTTCGAATCGAAAGAAGATGAGCAGACACCAACTGGGCAACCAAGAGAACTTTTAACAAGATATCACAACGCCTCCAAACTCTCCTGGTAATGAAAATGGATCATCTCCATCATCTTCCTCATCTTCAGATAGGATTGAAGAAAGAGATTTTCCTCGTTCGAGAAGCCTTAAAGATCTCTACGAAGTAACTGAATAACTAGACAATTTAACACTATTTTGTCTATTTGTTGATTGTGAACCAATGACATTCTAAGAAGCTTCTCAAGAGAAAAGGTGGAGAGATGCGATGGATGAAGAAATCAAAGTAATTGAGAAGAATGGCACATAGGAACTCACTTCACTTCCTAAAGAACACAAGGTGATAGGTGTCAAATGGGTGTACATGATAAAGAGAAATGCCAAAGGAGAGATCGAAAGATGAAAGGCGAGGCTCGTTGCAAAAGGATACAGTTAAAAGGCTGGACTTGACTACGATGAGGTATTCGCTCCAGTTGCTCGATTGGAAACTGTTAGGCTCATAATTTCATTGGCCGTTAAAAAAAAATGGAAGATTCATCAAATGGATGTAAAATCTACTTTCCTAAATGGAGTACTTGAAGAAAAGGTCTACATACAGTAGCCCCCAGGTTATGAAGCCAAAGGCTATGATGACAAGGTGTTAAAGTTAAAAAAGGCTCTTTATGGTTTGAAA